>OX596210.1:2956130-3022986 GCA_951394215.1 Glyphodes perspectalis | reverse complement strand
TATGTATATTTGAAATTTCAATGTCGTTGCAGGGTGTAAGCGGAATGGGATCAGTGGGCGGCCACGTGAGCGGGCACGTGGGCGCGCACCACGCGCTGGAGGGCGCGTACGGCGTGGGCGCGGTGGGGTCGGTGGGCGCGGTGGGGTCGGTGGGGTCGGTGGGGTCGGTGGGCGCGGGCGCGACGGCGGCGGCGCTGTCGCTGATGCACGCGCTGCCGCTGCAGTACCTGCCCGCCGTGCCGCCGCCCGCGCACGCGCCCGACCCGCACCACTGGGACCAGGCGCACCACCACCCTGACAAACAGGTCAGCGTACAATGCGATCTCTATTACCTTGCATCGTGGTCCAAAATATATGACACACAGACTAGTGACCAACTTAAAACTAACTTGTCTATCCTTACTTATCAATTCTTATTTCATAAAAGATAATCTATTATAAGTGGTGACACATAGGTACAGCAATCTACCAACCGAAGTATAGTTTGGATACCCTTCCTGTGCGATTAATATACCTACAAAGAAACTATAAATCGCAATTTTTGTAAACATTTCTGTCCTACGTCACGAGTTCTTTGAATGAGAACTGTTCTGAACAGTAAAATATATTCCTTTATTTAGATATTTAGATGTTCATTTCCACACTCTCAATAAGTAATTGTAATGTTTGCCCGCAGACATGGAGCAAGTGGACCCACTAGAGTCCACCCCGGCACAGACGAGTACTGCCTTACTGGAGCGCGCAATGACGACTTCGCGATCGGTCGCACGCGTTCGCGTTCGCCTCGTCGCCCGCGCGTCTCGCGTCAACTATCCGACGAGGATTATATATAAATTGTAACCCTTGGAAACGGTGTAGATATTAGTGAGAAAGAATTATATTATACAGATTATCTATATACATAATAGAGAAAATGTCCTATCGAGAAGAGAACTACTTATACTGTACGATCGACTGAAGTGAGCATTAAACGATTCATTATAATGAAACTCGTGAGGGGAGCCGGATGTAGTTTTATTTGTTACTGCCGCTCGCGTCCGCCGACCGCGACACACTTAGACAAATTATAGTTACGTTAGTCGGCGTCGCGCCGCCGGCCGCCGCTCGTCGCTCGTCGCGGGCGCGTAGAGTAGCCGCTTGGAATGTGATTCCGGGCCGGCGCCGCCGTCGCCGCCGTCGCCGCGCCCCGACCGCCCGCCGCTCTTGTATACATATTTTACACTATATTATGGCATAATACGATATTAATTTGGATGATTGATATGCTCGCAGACCGAGGCGGATTATTAAACGTGTATTAATAAATTTGCTTGTACATGAAGATTAAATATCATATATTGATGCACTGTATCCACTGGTGTTTTTAATAATACCACCTGTTTTTCAAATAATTCTTTTTTTAATAGGTTTATTTGGGTAATTTGTATATTTATAAGTAAATTATTATTGAGGACTTTGTCTCGAATATTATAGCAGGATATGCGGTAAGTTCTAGGCAAATAAACCGTTGTCAAATATTATGCGTGTGTTCTTGATTAGGATTGATTTGTATATTAAAATAAAAACCCATTTTCAGGAAAATATTGATTCAAAATATATTATGAAAATAGATTACACTAAACATCAATGTTTCATATGTACTGAGAGATTCACTCTAAATTTTCGTTGATAACAACTATGCTTATTTCTACAATATCATTCAAACACTTAAATTATTCTAGTTTAAGATTTGGCTCCTACTATTTATTCTATTTTACCCTAATCTGTTCCAAGTATTAATCATAATAAAATTATAGAAGAACTGATAAATGCATCTATCCGGACGTGGTTGTGATTGGCAAAATAATTTACTGAAATTACTACGGAAAAGGTAACCTTTCTCATGTTAAAAAAGAAATAAAAAGAATATTAAGATTATTTATGAATCCTCACGCATCTGCCAATCCATTTTATATAGCATTTAATTTTATTTTATTCTATATAATTTCCAAGTTGGAATTTACTAAGCGGGGACCGTGATGACATCGTATATTTTCTGATACAATATAAAAAAATAATAATCCAAGGTTATCACAATACACACACCTAGTACCTATTTCGATAAAGATTCTTAGTAACAAAAAATATCTGATAAAAACGTACTTAGTGAGACTGCGACTAACAAAAGAAACTGTTCATATAAAGGTGGCGTGTCTGGAGGCGCCGCAAACGTTTACTTATCCATTCGAGCACATAAAGAAATCGAATGTATAGACTACGCGTGCGGTGCCTCTGCCCTCAGTAACCACTTTATCTGAACGAATGTTTCACTTAAGTTTATACATGTGCCTAACCCGTTTCAGACTTGATTTTGGCAAAGTGTTTGCTAAAACCTCTTGTGACTAAATGGCCTAGTATTGTGACTAATATGATCTCTTACAAAGAGAAGTTTTCTTACGCAACAAAATATGAGTGTGTAAACTGAAAAATGATACCACTTCACTGGATGGTTATCAATATTGAAAAAAAATACAATGACTCATGTAAATTAACATATAGTAGAACCTTCACTATCTATTTTTCTCTTACCTCTACTTCGGTACTACAAACTGATCAAAATCTGGAGTTATGGTACAGCACATCTATAAACATTGACGAAACAAATATGTACGTCCAAGGACTCGATTATCGAATATTAATGATTTCACAACTCCGAGTGCCGCTGAAGGATCCTGCCTTCGAGGTCGTCGTGCATCTTCTCCACCTTGCGCGTGTGTTTCTTGATCATCTGCTGAGAGTGCTCAAAATAATCCATTTTGTCACCTGTTGCAGCAACCTGCAAGTATAAGTATAATTAACACTATAGGTAAGATACCAGGGTGCTTAGCCAAATGCGCGCCAGCGATTCGCTGGCTTCGCTAACGCTCGTATTGCGCCACAGACTTATTCGGGTGGACAAATCGGAAACTAACTCCCGAGTTTTGTTATGGAATCGCTCGCGCGCACTTGGCTAAGCACCCTGGGCGGTTACTATCGCCCTGTTAAAGCAGGCCTACTTAACAGAATGACAGTAATAATATAGTCTGTCCAAACTCACTAACATAATTAGTTACATCAATAAAAAAATATTTTAAAAAATCAAAAAGGAAATTCGTCTTGAAGATTAGAGTAACATTGGCTAGATAGGTTCTCAACGGGGGCTGTACCACCCCCCTAGTGGGCGCTGGAGATTTACGAGGGGGCGATAGCGTGCCTAAAATGCAAATGAGGGGCATTATGACAGTGGAGGGGACGGTCGCGGCGTACTTTTATGCTATAATCTTTCAGAACTGCTAATTAGAAATTTAACATGATAAAATACTCGCCCCTATTTTTAAGAATAATCATGGTATCTAGCCGTCTAAGATGTTTATCCCTCAGCCACGACGACGAGTTGCATGATTACGGAGAGATAGCTAATTTAATTTGTAATTATTAAAAAATTGCTATATAATGTAAGGGGGTGTAGGATGTTTTTTTTTTTCATAAAAGGAGTGGTAATCCACAAAAGGTTGGAAACCTTTGGGCTAAAAAAAGGAAAGTTTATTGTGTACGTTACCCGGGCGGCATGTTGACGCGTATCGCGATGAAAATATATAGAAAAATTAAAGCCCTACATACCTGTGGCGCACCTGAGGAGCTTCAATGACTAGTTAGTGGCGCAAAGTCTTTTTTTTTTACTAGTCCGTGTCTTAATCATACATTATGCATTTCTTTGGAATCATTTCTAGGGCACAAATTGACTACACCTATCCTGAAAAGATCATATCTATATGTCCCAGTAGTTTCGGATATGGAAATCGGCCCAATGTTACCCCAATGGCATTTTGAATAACTCAAAAACTACAAGGGGCACAAATGTCGCTGTTTGCCCAACTGTAGGCACAAATATAAGCTACCTTTCAAGGTTTTTGAAATTTGGCTGAGGCTAATAGGTAAAAAGTATGCTGCTGGGGCAACGTCGCGACGCGTAACCCCAGCGGCATTTTAGTTTCTTCAATTACTCGGAAACCTTAGTAGGCACAAATTTCATTTTTGGGTCATATTTATAGGATGTAGGGCTCTAATTTTTCAAAATTTTCATTGCGATACGGGTCAACACGCCGACCGGGTAACATACACAAAATTTCTCTTAGGTAAAAAAAAAAAAAAGGAAACCTTGCTATGGTGTTTTTCTACGTTGCTTACATGATCAGCATGCAAATGACGCAGCTTCAATAGACGGTTTTCGTAATGTTGCAGCTCCACCTAGTTAAAAATGGAAATTTACTAATTAAAATAGTACAATTTTTAATTTATAATTAGTAACATTTTGATTTAACACCACAAGCACATACCTTCAATGAAGCTAGCTCGTCTACAGTAAAGTTACCAGCAGTGGCCAACTTCCAGAGCCCTTGAACTTTGGGCTCAACAAATTCTTTGTTGTTTGGACCTAAAATTCATATTTAATAATAATAAAAAAAAAAAAGCTTATTTCCAAAAAATAGTACATATTCATTTACATTTTCAAATAGAATCCGACATTGTCAAGTAGTCCATGCAAAAGATCAGATGCATGTGTGGATTAAAATTAAAAAGACAAAAACTAAAGTAGGTAGTCACCCTTTGCAGCTATCCTTTGTAACCTATCATAACCATCCCTCAATCCTCTGTGTTTGTCACGAACCAAATTGGCCTTATCAATGAACTCTTTGTTTATCTCATTTGTTTCAAGCCGGTCGTCAATCTCATTGTATTTATCTATTTCTTCATCATCCACTGCATCTACAACAAACAACAAAATATTAGGCCATATACCTCTGTAAAGGCACAACTTACATTGTATCTACTAATAATAAAAAAATAAAGCTGATTATTGTACTTTACTAGTGTAATTATTTATTGGAAGACAGAAGGAAAGAAAGGTTAAGTGACCATACAAAGGGAACAAAAAATAACTAACTAAACGCCACTGCTTAAATAGTGGCATTTAGTTAGTTATTTTTTTATGAATACCAAATATTGATGTATACTCCATTTTGCAGTATGTAATTCAATTCATTACTGTTGTAGTGTATTTCAATAATATAATGTTATGTTTTTGTGCAATCATTGAACAGATACAGCATCAAGCTGTTAAAACAGATGCCATGTAATGATGTAATCTATGGCAATAACCACAGTGAAACTTGATACTTTGTTCAGATTGTAGGTGAACATCATTTAATATGAGTTGCTAAGAAAAATACAAACAACAACTCAATGGGGTATACACAACCAAGATATTTACAATAGAATCTGGAATGGAAATTTCATACTTTTATAGCCATCTTTTTTGCCTCCTTCAACATCCTTGAGCAGGTCATAATATTGATCAATCTTGTCCTGGTGGTGGTTGAACTCCTCCTTCAAGGCTGCCAATTCTTCACTTGTGAAGCCAGACATTTCAGCCTTCTCCCACAACATATTGAGTTTTTTGTCTTTGAAGAGACTCTTGTTGATGTGGTCATCAATGGCAGAATTATAAGCCTGTTAATCAAAGTAGGAAAAACATTTAATCTGACCACTGCAGCTATATATTACTAGGTACTGGAGACAAGCTGGAATACACAGGAGAGAGAGATGAAAACCTAATAAAAATTATTGTTGTAAGTAAGTACTGTACTTGTGAACAGTATTAATTTGTAATCATAAATCAATTTTATATGTAAACACCAAAAGTATTTCACACCCACATCTAATCAATTTCATGTAATATATTCACTTACTGGATGCTCTTTTTGTCTAGCTGAGGTGTCTCCAAAATGTTCCTTTAGCCCATAAACTTGCATGAGATTTGTGAGCTTTCGCCGTAGTTCAGCCTCCTTCAGACCTTCTTTATCACCCCCTTCGCTTTTGAATCTCTTATAAGTAATCTCCTCTTTATCTTGTATCATCAAGTCACTGTATAAAGATTTCAGTTTTGGTTCCGTTAAACGCTGTAAATAAATGTTTGAGCCAAGTTAAGACTCAGCCTATAAAATAGTAGGAAATGTTAAAAGTTAAAGTGTCCAATTTTTTTTGCTTGATTAACTATACCTGTTGTGCCTTAGTCCATAATAGATTTAACTTATTCATCCTAAAAGGTTTTTCTAGAGTCCTAAAATTGACGCCTTCCACTTTCGGTTTCTTTTCATTAGCGCTTCGAGTATATTTGTTTTCACATAATGCAGAAGTTGCAAGTACTACAATAATATAAATACACAATATTTGATGAGACATCATCGTAAAAAATTTAATTTAACCAATGCAATTATAGATCACTGTCCGGCCCAGAATCAGAAACATTCAATCTCGGCAGTAGTAGGTAATCAAACAAAATGATCCGTCTTGAATGATGATGATGACATGACATTTAAAGTATTGACACTGACAATTGACTTCTATCACTGTCACATCATTGTACTGTCGTAGGGACTTTTATAGGTATGTGCATTTCAATAAAAATATAATTTTACGATGTACGTAATGAATTATAAAACTAATCACTGAGGAACAAAATTTTCTTTTTTTACAGAGAAAAAATCGTTGTTTTACAAATTAGAGTTACATTTGAATACAATTTAGTCTAGAAGAAATACCAAGATACATCATTTGAAATTTTTGATGATATGCATAAAAATCATCATCATCTTAAAGTTATGTCCCGTGCTTAGTCGAGGTCCGCTAAGACCATGCTCCAGGATTTAGCGAGTCTGGTAATTAAATTGAAGCGACTGCCGATCTGACCTTCGTAACCCTAAGAAAGGGGAACTAGACAATTTTTGGATCAAGGTTACAAATCCAAAGTTGTTTGAATTTGCAGGTTTCATCACGATTTTTTCCTTCACCGTCGAGCTAGTTATGGAACCCCCTCAACCTTAAGGGCAAGCTCATCTTTTTAGCTGATATGTTTTTTGTAGACGCTGCCGTTTCGATCTCAACGGCAGGGCTTATGTTTAAGGTTTATCTTCAGTAATTAATCATCTCCGAATCGATGTACACCTATTACTCAATATATTTTAATTTTTAATTTAATTTGTCTTTTTAAAAACCTTCGCCCGGCTCCCGAAACTTAACTAGCTAGCGGTATAAATGTTTATAAACGTATTTAGTATGTCTATCAGTTCATCCATTCAGTAGTGTCCATAACACAAACGTACAAGCTTTGTTTGGAACGAGGGAGTTGGAGTGTTAGTCAGTAGAATTTATTAATTTATTTTTATATGTCGATGATAAAATGATGTATAATGGTTAACAACACTAATTATTTGTATTATTGGAATTATACAAAGACAACATTGTTTATGCATACTAGAATCATTAATTAATGTAATAAAATAAAATGATTAAGTAATAAAGTGTTATGTACTATAAATGATTATTATGTTTTACATAATATTAAATAAGACAAGTGTATGCAAACGAAATTTTTCACTTTTAGAAACGCTTATAAAGGAATGTGTGGATGAACACATTAATGACTTCGCGTGTAGTTGTCGACTGTGGAAAAAAATAGTACCATCGCTTCCTTTGACAGGAGTGGATGAGTTCGTTCGTTCTTGTAGTTCGTTCGTTTTCCTTTCATCGCCAGTTAGGTACTGAATTTAGTGCTTTATCTTTTATTTTGTTGAAATAGCATTGCTATTCAACTGTCGTTTTGCGTGATTAGTAAAACCTTCGCATATTTGTATTTCTATGGGTAGTACCTTTACATTGGAATCTTTTTGATATCCACTAGCTCCACACAATGGAAGCTCGATAAACAGCTATCTTCCCCACCTGAGACTGCATCTGCGTTAACGCGGTCGCGGGCACGTACAATCCGTCTGGCCATCGGCACTTTCTCTCGCTGATGCGTTGCGAGTCTGTTACTCAACACGCCGTTGTGCAAAGACTTGTCCGCGACTTGGCGATGTTTCCTAACGGTAGTGTGTAAGCTGCTAGGGCCTGTGTTGGGCGTGAGCGTGAGACCTCGAGAGTGCGGAGTGTGATGTGCATCGGAGCCGTGTTGTGATGGTGGAGCGGGACGGCATGCGGCGCGGCAGCGGCGGCGGCTGCGGCTGGGGCGGCGGAGTGCTGGGTCGCTGGTCGCTGCGAAGGCTCCTCCTAGACAGCCCCCTCGTGGGCAGAAGACTTGCACATACAGGTAACAACATTACACGCTACATTTCTTCTTTCTTTGTTTTTGAAGTTGTCGATTTTTTTTTTTGTAATTATAACTTAAATTGGGATACTGTTACAAATACATAAACAGTTATAAAAAACTTATAAGAACTGTTATATCAAATTAATTCTGACATATTTTTTTTATTGGGTGTTTACCTTTTTACCACACTTTTCCTCAACATTTCTAAGTACCTTGTTTATTAGCTTTGTTCTTGTGATTATGTTATTTTCAACAAGTAGATAGACTAATTAGGGGAATTTTAAATAGGTATGTTTTTTTAATTGGGTTTTAATTATCCTCATGTATAGATAGATAATATAAATTATTTTAAAACAAACTTCTTTATAGGTTAATCCTAAACATGTTCTATTTGTTGTATTGATCACTTATCTTATCAGACAATGTAAAACTATTCATTTTTACTTTCTGCTCAACAATATTGCACATTAATTACTTAGTCAACAATATTCTGAATCATTAGGCACAACCATTATCAACAATTGCTAAGTATTTTAAGCTACACAACACAGCTGCAATTTAACTACCCAACCAATTGAGATGTTAAGGCATCAGTTCTACAATCATTATAGGTCAATGTCACCGCAAGTCCAATCAAGGAGCTGTGACCTCATCGCACTCTTGCATCAAATTACAATTAACAATCAATTATTAAATTGGTATTTTATTGGTCTAACTGTGCAACTGACCTATATGACATGATTTCATGCATAACATAATTATATTTCCTGGATGTGATTAGATAATGTTGTTGTTTCTATTAGTAGGAGAATGTTAGAAAATTTTAATAGAATTAATTGTAATCTGTATAGCAGCACCATGGTTCTAATAACAATGGATTTTCCTAAGAGGCACCCTAAGTAGGAGATCATTGTATTGTTATCCCCACTGTGCTATCATCATAGAAATAAGTAACATTACGTTGGATATAATGTCATGGTAGTGTGAATAAAGTTTTATGTGCAAGATGGAAAGAGAACAGGATTAGATTACTTATTAATGTGTGTATATGTACATTATAAGTCCATCTGATGCTTAGTTAGATTTTCATAAGGCACATAAGTTTCAGGGATTACACTTGATGTGCTTAGGCCCATTAGAAAAAGTTTCCTTTTTGCATCAATAGCGTAATGAATGTTTTGAATTTCTATTTCAGCAATATTTATTCTGAGTTTAAAACAATTGAAAATAACACATAATGAAACTGTTTATAGTATGAGATCATAGCATGTCAGATGTATAAGGGATCAAAGAAAGAGCACTGTGTCAGCTGTGGGTGTGCTCATGTTGTGTGTCATCTCAGCCATTCTAATGTTATTACTTCAAATGCGTTGCAATAACAATGATTGGTCATTGTTCTAATTGTGTCAACATAATAAAGTACCCTGAAGTAGTTACATGAGAAATTCTTTGTATTGTAATCTTGTAGTTCTAACTGTTAAATCAGAATATAAAGAAACTGGGTTATAATTAACACTAGCTGTGCCAGCGGTGTTGCCGCGTTTATGGTTTATATCATAAAGACTATTTTCGTCATACATGATTTCTATGTAACTTTAACCATTAAGGCTGCACACGCGACGGAAGCTTAAAAAATGGAGTAACTTCTCCCGTTTTCCCAACATTTCCCTTCACTACTCTGCCCAGGAGTATAAAGAATAATTGTACCAAGTTTCGTTAAAATCCGTCGAGTAGTTTTTGTTTCTATAAGGAACATACATACAGACAGACAGACAAACAAAAATTTTACTGATTGCATTTTTGGCATCAGTTTCGATCACTTATCACCCCCTGATAGTTATTTTGAAAATATATATCATGTACAGAATTGACCTCTACAGATTTATTATAAGTATAGATTGTAATCACAAAATCATATTTAAATGACTCAAGTAATCTATTTGTAGTTTAATTGTAGTACTTTTACATTTAGCCTTTTTCTATTATTCATATTTGTGGAAAGACCAATTTAGGTCATCTTGTCAAGGTTTTAAAAGCAAGTATTAACTGGTTAACTGTATTGCAGATGTTAGTAACACCTGTTTAGAAATGGATTTCATTTGTATACATTGTATTTTTATTAAACCATGATATTTTCCTTTTAAATTCAAAAAGGTACCAGTACCAGTGCACAATTTGATTCTGAGACTAGGTTCTGTTTAAATTATTAATTTATTTGTTCTTATAGGGCCTTAAGTATTTTTATCAGTCAAATACCTAATTTGTCATTTTAACAATACCATCAAAAATTTAATTAATTAGATAGCTACAACATAAATACTTTATTAAAAAATATAAATTCAAACCATTTATGCAAATTGGTTGATTAAACAGTTAATTAATGCCAAGCAAAACTAATTGATTTACCAGACATGCCTTTCCAACATTTATTTCCATAACTGTACTGTAGCTAAAGTTCTGTTTAAATTGACACCTTAACCCAAATGCAAATTATAATACTGCTTTTGTTTTATTTATACTTGTAATGTTTGTTACAATTTATTGGCTTTTACAAACTTAAATATGCATAGAAGGTCATATCAATGCAAATAATAATAATGAAGTCTTTTTACCTACTCATTTTTGGATAAAGCGCAGTTTGTATTCGTCATTTCGTTCCAAACATAAAATAATCTGCTCTTTACGGTTACATATGTAGGAGGTAGGTACTGGGCTAATTAACTGAACAATAAAAAACCGGACAGCCCAATATACCGCCGTATACGACCTTAAAAGCCAGCTGGCAATCCTAGTAACTACGTGCAAATTCTTATTTCGCGGATTTCAAGTCGGATTGGATTTGTTTAGACTCGAGTGCAAACAACATTTGCTAAGACGCACATAGCATAAAGCGCAATTCAGCTCATGCAATAGACCCATGGGTCGCGCAACGTTGACGACTTTGTCGCAAATCTCTGCATTTTGGTCTTTATAATTTTTAAGTACGAAACCATAAAGACTGCGCGCGTGTGAAACCTATAATGTAACTAACTAACTAAACTTCACGCCAGTTCCCTAGCGGGGTAGGCAGAGAGAACTCAATGCCATATGTCACGATCCTTACACACCTTCTTCAACTTTTATGATCCTTTTCATACAAGCTATCCTCCTGATCAAGCAGGCTCCTGCCAGTTAGAATTCCATTTTCCATTATCGGTAACATGTAATTCCTACCCTCAATTGTACGCCACCACGATAAAGCTATCCTTCCCCAGCAGAAGTACATATAGAGTATTTCCGCTTCATACATAATTATGTAATTGGGTTGATCTCTTGAATGATAACACGTATTTGCCGAATTAATACCGTGATTACGAACTGTGAAGATGCATGAATATGGATGCGCGTAGAAAGCTGTCTGCTTCGTATTAAATAAGTTCGCGTTCAAAAATAGCTTATTCTGATTGATGTTACCGCGATTGCCGACACTTGCTTAGTAATGATGCGAAATAACCACGACATTTGTCCAATTGAATATTGTGTGCAATGCCTTAATGTATGCCCAATAGATTGATTGTTAAAGTAGAATGAGAGCTGTTGTTATGAGGCTGCTTCAGAAACGTTCCTCAAACATATCTTTGTTTAGCGACACTTATGGGAACAACAACTCAAACAGTCGGATTACATACGGAAAACGGTTTATTTATTGAGCTTACTGTCTATAGGTGTCATTGATACAGTATGGCGGCACATCGAATTTTGCAACTATTCCAATACAATGTTCGTAAGGTGTGGTCGAGGTTAAGATACGTTTACATTACGAAGCTGATCGAATGTAGAACGAACAATCTACTTGGAGTAGGTATATTTTTAATAACAAGATCTGTGCCGTATTAAGGATTAAAGGATATATTTAGTACCATTTTTGCAATTGCAATGCCATTGAGGAAACCAGGTGCGTATATAGTGGTCTGCTGCCCCACTTGTGTTGTCTACAAATATACTTTACTACGAATTGCGTTAAATTATAATGATAATAATATGCATACAATTTCAAGACCAGCTTATAATAACTTATAAGATATTTATCCAGCATAGCAGCTTTGTGGGTGACGTACAAGTTTAGTTTGATAATGAATTGCGATTATTATTTTATTGCAAAAAATTGCTGCTTTTGGTTGCACAACTGACATTGAATTTTTTTATGCTTATTAGGTAAACGCTTACTTTCTTACAAATTTTTCGTTAGATAATAATTTATTTTATTACTATAATTACATTGGCTCGTATTTTAATGTTCAAGGACGTATATAGCCTACTTACTTACTGCAACTTTTACAGAAATTTCTAGAAAAATTGCTTCTAATGAAATATTTAAAATTTCGTCTATCTATTAACTTATAATAAATCTGTAGAGAGGTCAATTCTGTACATTAAATATATTTTCAAAATAACTTTCAGGGGGTGATTAGTGATCGATACTGATGCCAAAAATGCAATCAGTAAAATTTTTGTCTGTCTGTCTGTCTGTATGTTCCTTATAGAAACAAAAACTACTCTACAGATTTTAACGAAACTTGGTACAATTATTCTTCATACTCCTGGGCAGGTTATAGTATACTTTTCATCACGCTACAATCAATAGGAGCAGAGTAGTGAAGGGAAATGTTCGGAAAACGGGAGAAGTTACTTCATTTTTTAAGCTTTCGTCGCATGTGCAGCCTTAATGGTTAAAGTTACATAGAAAACATGTATGATGGAAATAGTCTTTATAATATTAAACATAAACGCGGGTGACATCGCTGGCACAGCTAGTTTAAAATAAAATGTAATATTTAAAATTTCATTTAAAATAAAACAAATATTTTTTTAATAATATTTTTTATTATTTACAAAAGAATAATATTTACAATCATTTCAGTGGACTTTCTCTGCTTCGATAAAAGCGTGAGGTATTCTCAGGTTTTATTTTCATAAGGCTTCAAAGTGTCGATGAATTAGCGATCTCAACAGTCGTGTGAGAGTGTGGGTGGGAACGTTTTGATTGCGTTAACATTTTTTTCAAACGACAACCCATCAATGCCAAATAAACATGCTACACGGAGGCTACCTCTTAAATCCACGGTCGTGAAGATATAAACAATAAACAAACAACTTGAGGTAGAATCCTTCACGCCATTGTGTGTGTGTAGTGCGCGGGCGCATACGATATTGAGGAAGAGAACAAGGTTCTTGAAGAATGATTCGTGTGCTGCATCCTTCGACACGGTAAGTGAATAGGGATGTTGACTGGCAAGTCAATTAAGATATTGAGATTTTAAAAGCTGTTAAAACGCAATCACTTTATATATGTTGTTTATGACGTCACTAGTTCGTATAGTTAACTGACTAAATATTAGGCAGTTTTTGTAAAATTTAAAATCAGAGACTCAATATAATTTAAACATACATTACAACATACTAAGTTACTTTCTTTAATACGGAATTTATATTACAAAATTAAATATAAATGGTGTCAACATCCCTGTTTATAGTAATTATTGTTCAACGTAATCGATTTTATAATAGTCATGTGAATGCGTAGTTTAAATCTGAAATCATTTTTGGTGATTTATCAATTGTGACGAGATTACCTTCCAAATACTTACCCAAATAGATTCGTTGATACCGCCTATCAGCCGTTGACATATTTTATAAGCTGTTCTAACTAACACAATACATTTGTAGACACCTAATTTCAATTTTGTATCCATTACATACATACATACATAATGTCACGCCTTTTCCGATAGGGGAAGGCATTACATAAAAAAGAAATTTCTTAAATAAATGATAGTGTATAAAAATCAAATCTATTTCACATACTGAATATTTCTTCCACGTTTCGTATTGTATTGGCAACTTACCTATTTGACGATTGAAAGGAACTTCATCGACATGTTTAACATTAAGAAGCTCTATCAAAGTTTTCCGCTTACCTATTTGACGATTGAAAGGAACTTCATCGACATGTTTAACATTAAGAAGCTCTATCAAAGTTTTCAGAGGGAATAATACGCAAGACGTTAATGAGAGTGGGTCAAGCTGCGAATAAAAATCTTTTAATCTTCTTTGCAAGTCAAATTCCGTTTGACTTTACCGAGTTTATAAAGTTATCGAGCGTTAAAGCTATAACTTAGAAGGCTAATTGTTAGCCTTCTTGAATGGACACTACTTATATTGTTACGACCTTCGTTCTTTGCAGACTACCGCGATCAGCCAACTTTACTTCGTACGTATTGAGACAGGGCATCGTACCTTTGTGTGAATAGAATAAATCTTACAATACGCGAGCTATTTTTAGAGAAAATGTTTTGCAGGTCACGGTTGAGTTATAGATACCGCTAATACAATTCTGGTCTCTACAAATGTTATTTGTAGACGTCAAGAGGAATTAAACATCCATAGTTTGCGGACGCTGCAATTGCCGTATAGACAGATGACAGCCTCATATGAAATTATTATCTTTCGTATATGCCTATATCCCGTGTGTTACAATGTAAATATAATTATTGTGATTAATATATTGTCTTATCACATCACAGGCAGGCGTTACTGGAAAATCTATGAATGCACAGTTAGGACAACCATGCACTTATCTGTATTTTTCCACTTCAAGTGGAATGCATATTCCTATTTTCATCGATGCATTGGTTCGAATAGTTTGAGCTGTAAGGAAATTCAAGGATGAACAACTAGTTATCTAGTTAAGTAGCTATCAATTACACTTGTGTTACTTCGTTCTAATCTTGTTTATACCTATACCTTCTATATTTTACATGCCTATACGTTATGGCAAGACGATGTCTATCAAGAGTATCCTTATGTCAATAAATGTAGACTCCGGTCTGCCCATTTCGATCGTCGACGATTCATTTTCAGCTTTGGAGTGACACGGACACTGGACAGTTCATTCATCTTCTCCCTAATCCATCTCTCAAGCCAGGATGAATTGAATAAAAGGTTTGATCTATCGTACACTTTCGTATATATAAAAGGTATCAGTTTGAGACAACATATAATGCCCATAAGAATGTCCAATACTTAGTTTAAATTAAATTAATGGCAAAAACTTATTCCATTTAATCTGATTTTTTTTCTAGATTTAATGGAAGTCAATAAGTTCTTTACATCGAAATATTGAGATGCCTAATTTAGACGCAAGCCCGATGCTTTCATTAGCACAAATTATTCCAAGTGTCCCTTCGTCTTTAACGAGTTCCAACACATCTAACAGAGGTCAACACTTGCCGTTTATAGAATATGACATCATTACGAAACAGTATCGTTTTATGTAACACGTAATTTAAGTATTAGATAATTGACTGGTAGTTATAGAGAGAAAAGAAATCGTCCGGTGATACATGACCCTGTTGTGGTGGTACCAGCTGCATAACCGGAGAGCGAGTTATTCTAAGCGGTCGACTATCTATGCGCGGGAGCAAGTTCCGCCTTCTCCGTACCAGGCTGCGTTACACCACCGTCGGTGATCGCGATACCGCCGGCTTTTCCCTCGTAGAACGTACTTAGTCGTGTAGTGTGGCTAAGCGGGGGTAACAAGCCCAGTAACTCACTGCTAACTCTTTGAGTTAACACAATATTACTACGATTACTTTAAGATTAACATTAAAATACAGAATATTTTCTTTTGTTAAAACACGCTTGTTGTTATTTTATTATATTAGAAGAGCCTAACTCTCATAACACAGGGCGACCTTATATGAGAGTAGTTCATAAAATGTATAAAAATGTGTGTTCTTTAATAAATGTTTTTTTTTTTTTTTTTTTTTACATAGCGCCATGGCGCAGCGATATGAATTGTAAGATAACAGAATGTAATATGTTAACCCTGGCACTTTTTAAATAAATGGCTCTGGCCCTACCTGCCGTACGCGGCTGACAGGTTCAGTAAAAGTGAGTTAACCGATATATGTTACTAGCGCTGTGAACCGAAATGATGTAAATGCGCTCTGTAGCGCAGTGTTAAATGTGTTCCTCGCTATAATACGGAAAACTGTCTTATTTGTTCGAATCTCCTTTTTTATTGGTCATGTGTCAGTGTAACATCAAACGTCAACAGATTCTCAATTAGAATACCGGCTTTATGAGCATTTGTTACTAATATGGAAATTCTTTTTTTTTTTTTTTATATTTATTTAGGTCAACTAACAGTTTCACAATCAGAAATTCATAAAATATTTATTTTCTTCTTTTTTTTTCTTCATTTTTTTTTTTATTTGCTCAGTCCTCATTTTGAGTTCTAGCAGCATGGATACTCTACCTAAATTTAGGAAAACCTTTTATTGGCCTTATTGTTTGCATAGTTTGTATTAAGAAATATCATGTAATCGCTGTTGGTTTTCTTAAATAAAATATCGGAATTATTATCAGCACGTTGGCTAGTTCCGATCAAGGACCCTAAGCCAAATTTAAATCGAATCTGTTCTGTTCTGTCTCTCTCTCTCTCTCTGTGAATTCAGTCTGAATTCTGTTCTGTTCGCTATTTTATCGACCCACAAATATTAAGAGATTAATAAAATTACTATTTATTTATTTACCGTTTGATTGTAATTAACACAATATCTACAATTAGCTTCAATGCCAGCTGTTTCAGAAGAATGTTTCCATTTTTTAAATGAGCTTGAAGCTCCAGCGAGTCTTTTAGTCGTCTCGCAGTCGCATTATCGTCAGCTCGGAACCGAATGGTGAAAGTGACAATTGCTCTTTCAAAAATGTTTGTCTCGCTCTTCATCTAGGTAACCTTAATTTGGCTTGAGTAATGACTGCGACTGTGTCCCAGTAACGTCCTCGCTGAAACGAGGACATCTTCAAACGGAACCCAAGGCTATATTAGATTTCATTTTGACCTTATTCTACATTTTGCTTGCCGGAACTATAATTAGAATCAGTGTAAAAGGAATTACTGATAATTATTTCCTTTGTATTGTTTTATTCGTCAAAATTATAATATTAAAATGTATTAAACAAACCAAAGCGGTGCTATTTAAATTGTTTTATAAATGTACACAAATATCAGCGTCTACTTAATAAATGTTGGATGAGTTATTTGCGATACCGTTACGTTAGTCATTAATATATGACGTGTGAAGGTCTGTATTATTTTGTGATGTTTATAATTCCGCACATGTTTAGCTTTGCGATCGAAGTTCCATCAACTTTGTCGTCGTCTTTGCGTGTTCCTGTCACAGAATATTTTATTAGAGAGCCCGCCCGCCGCGTCAAGTCACCGCGCCCTTTGTTTCAGATGACATTGTTGCCGGCGACGTGACAAAAGCTTTTAGAAACAGTCCCACTTGGCTGCTAATATAGATCGGTGTGTAGTGTCATGCGACACTCTGAATCACAAAACAATATTACACACAGATAAAGGCAAATATTGTTATGTATTCGAACGTGGTTGCATGCAATTGTGTGTATTGGGTATATTCAGTCAGTCGATTTCCATTTGCATCGAGTGAGGTTTACTAATGCGATCGTTGCTGCCACAAGGGCGAGTTGCATGCAGCTGCGCCCGTACGCGAACACATCGCAACGATGGAAGGTGCAACAGTTTCACTGTGCGCTCTGTATGCAGAACATAACGCATTCCACGCGGCGAGACCCTATAATTTATTGCTCCCTAACATCGATATTGTTGGCGCCACTATCTATAAATCTACAGATAAATTTGAAATATCTGTTGTGAATTTGAAAGGCTTTGCATTCATAATCAGGTTGCACTGATTTTATCAGGCCGTCTATCAATGTTGCTTTGTGAAGTTTTCAGTTTAAATTGAGAAAACTGCTTTTTATTTAAATTCATATTATGATTATCATGGTAGCTCAATGGTAAGGACACGCGCCTCTTAACCGAGGAGTGCAGGTTCAAACCCGGGCACCTCTGGATTTTTCAAGTCTATGTACGTATTTATATAGATCGACGGTGAAGGAGAACATCGTGATGAAACCTGCAAATTCAAACAACTTTGGATTTGTAACCACGATCCAAAAATTGTCTAGTTACGAAGGTCAGATCGGCAGTCGCTTCAATGTAATTACCAGACTCGCTAAATCCTGGATCATGGTCTAAGCGGATCCCGTCTAAACACGGGACATAACGCTAGGAAGATGATTATTATCATGAACGATGTTTATGTGTACATGATATGATCAGATCGGGCTATTGGCGGTTATAATCATAGATTTAGGATGTACAAGATACACAATGACGGCTCGGAGACATGACCAAAATAAATTTAAACATGTGTTGGTTGACGTCTATGTGTGGGTTAAAAATAGTGTTGTCAAAGACGCACTTTTACAGTATCGACTGATTCAGTTGTATACCTACTAAAAGTATAGGTATTTAAAACACTTTTTAAACTTTTGATTAATTTTTGGCATTGATGAAATCAGCAGTTGTTTATATTAGGTAAATCGGAATTAGACGGTAAGAAATCGCATTCTAAACAGTTCTATAAACAATGAGATGGTAAAATGTATTCCTCGTATATTCAGCGTGTAAAAAATGAAAAAAATAGAAATATATTCTATGATTTATACCTATAAGGCAAAAAGACATGACTTTTGCTTTGACTGATGGAATGAAATGAAACAAATAATATATTAGCAACTTTTAATTTGGTGACATTTAGTTATTTAAAAATAATATGTAGTGGAAAAATTTTTTTGTTGTTGTCATTTGCCGTCAAAATGTTTGCTGCAGATAGTGGAGTTCTTATTGGGAGTCCAATCTAGTCTGTCTATATCTCCGCATCCACTAATTACACAATGCTGGGTTGCTTGGAAACATAGAAAAATTATCAGTCACTTAACTAACAAATTTACGGAGATAATGAGTTCCCAATGTAAATATATATTTATATTTTTACATAACTTGGCTAAATAACATTGTATTTGTAGCAAAACACCACGTGCACCGATCACGCCACCGAGCGCTCCCCACCGCCCCGCTCTACTCGACTTGTTTTGCAACGGGTATAAAAGGGACCGCGCAGCGACGGAGCGGGCAGTCTTGGCTCTGGCGTTGCTCGGTGCACTGGTTGTACTAAGCTAGCTTATCCTAGACGCTCTCGGATAATTAATTTAAAATTAATTAATTTAAATTAATTATTATCGTTAATTGTAAAAGTGTCCTGTGGCAATTTATAATTAATAAAACAATATTCACTTGTGGTAAAACCCTAGGTATTTACCACAAGAGATAATTGGGATTATAAGGGATTTAGTTCTGGAAAGTAATAGTAATCCTAATCAAGACATTAAAAAGCTTGATTTATTATCCCACCTATCCGATCCCACTTCTGATGTCTTGGCACAACCACCAATGTCATTCTTCGCTGGAATGGAAGCCATGTTTAAAAAAATGGCTCAGAGCATAAATTCTCAACGCAACTCTTCATTATCATTTTCCATACCAACGGTGTTGGCACCTTTTGATCCCGATGTCCCCGAGTCTGATATCACCAACGGGTGCGCGTTAAGCGAAATTATCATAGAAAAAAAAAAAGAGGAAATAGGTGTTGACCTTATTATTACCCTAACTCATTCCCTTAAGGGGCGTGCTGCTACCTGCCTTACAGAAGTACAAACTGACAGAATTTCTTAACCCAAGTAAAATACCTCGCGTACGATTTTAATTGATTCTGAAAATGCCATACCTGTTTATTCTGAATCTACAATTGTAGTAACACAAGCTGATGTCCATAGACTTGATGATAGTCATTTAAGATGTGTCTTGTAATTATCATTGTAGGGCTTAGCCGGTCCAATGATAATAGTTAAAAAAAAAAAGAAAAGAAAAAAAACAGCAAAAAAAAAAAAGAAAAAAAGAAAAGAAAAAAAAAAAGCAAAAAAAAAGAGAAAAAAGAAAAGAAAAAAAAAAACTAAAAAAAAAAGCAAAAAAAAAGAGAAAAAAGAAAAGAAAAAAAAAACTAAAAAAAAAAAGCAAAAAAAAAAGAAAAAAAAAAAAGTAAGGTTTTGAAGGGCATAAGCCGGACCAAAACTGATTAGTGTTGCAGGGTTCAAAGGAACCGGTCCAATACTATTTGCCTGAAGGGTCGATAAGACCGGACCAGAGCTGAATTTGTCTGAAGGGTCGATAAGACCGGACCAGAGCTGAATCTGCCTGAAGGGTCGATAAGACCGGACCAGAGCTGAATCTGTCTGAAGGGTCGAAAAGACCGGACCAGAGCTGAATCTGCCTAAAGGGTCATTGAAGACCGGACTAGAGCATATCGATGTGTAAAGATTGGTATTTTTTTTTTTTTTTTGTCAGGATGATCGAGCGATGCTTTTAGTTTCAGAACTATAGTGAGTTAGCTGCGTACGAGGACGTCCGCATGTCAGCATGGCCGTGTCGGCATGACAGCGACGTCATTGTACACCGGTGTAGCAAAACACCACGTGCACCGATCACGCCACCGAGCGCTCCCCACCGCCCCGCTCTACTCGACTTGTTTTGCAACGGGTATAAAAGGGACCGCGCAGCGACGGAGCGGGCAGTCTTGGCTCTGGCGTTGCTCGGTGCACTGGTTGTACTAAGCTAGCTTATCCTAGACGCTCTCGGATAATTAATTTAAAATTAATTAATTTACATCCTACATATTCATGTCATGATGTCGCTAAAAGACGATTAAGTTTTTATCGATACTCGTGACGTCACCGCTTTGTCAAGCACTAGCGTAACCAAACTATTTACTATTTTACACAATATTTTCCCCAATTCTGTTTATAATCACAATGTATACTTAGAAACATCAATTACAATCAATATACTATTGTAAATTTATTTTTCTAAACCGATTACTAGCAACAATTTGACAAAATATGGTTCGAAAAAATGTAATGATAAAATCGTATTTACCTGTGAAAAGTGTATTTATTCGAATTATTCCGTCGTGTAACCTCACAATCGCGTACAGAACAAGTCACCTCAATTGCACATTTAATATTCTCGATTATAATCCAATGTTTAATACATAAATTCACGAATTTCACTGCGACGTAGAATAGACCGGGACGCTATGGCCTCTTACTCGCAAAAACATTGACATATAGGTATTTCATTCACTGTCTCTTTTTCTCTCGGGCGGTTTGCATTTCAGCCATAGATTTAGTATGTACAAGATACACAATGACGGCTTGGAGACATGACCAAAATAAATTTAAACATGTGTTGGTTGACGTCTATGTGTGGGTTAAAAATAGTGTTGTCAAAGACGCACTTTTACATTATCGACTGATTCAGTTGTATACCTACTAATAGTATAGGTATTTAAAACACTTTTTTAATCCTTTTGATTAATTATTTATGGCATTGATGAAATCAGCAGTTGTTTATATTAGGTAAATCGGAATTAGTCGGTAAGAAATCGCATTCTAAGCAGTTCTATAAACAATGAGATGGTAAAATGTATTCCTCGTATATTCAGCGTGTAAAAAATTAAAAAAATATAAATATGTTCTATGATTTATACCTATAAGACAAAAATACATGACTTTTGCTTTGACTGATGGAATGAAATGAAACAATTAATATATTAGCAACTTTTAATTTGGTGACATTTAGTTATTTAAAAATAATATGTAGTGCAACAAATTTTTTTTTGCCCTCATTTGCCATCAAAATGTTTGCTGCAGATAGTGGAGTTCTTACTGGGAGTCCAATCTGGTCTGTTTATAGTCCGTATCCACTTTTTACACAATGCTGGGTTGCTTGGAAACCTAGAAAAAATATCAGTTACTTAACTAACAAATTTACGGAGATAATGAGTTCCCAATGTGAATATAATTATATTTCAACATAACTTGGCTAAATAACTTTGTATTCATGTCATGATGTCGCTAAAAGACGATTAAGTTTTTATCGATACTCGTGACGTCACCGCTTTGTCAAGCACTAGCATTACCGACCTATTTACTATTTTACACAATATTTTCCCCAATTCTGTTTATAATCACGATGTATACTAAGAAAGATCAATTATAATCAATATGCTATTGTAAACATATTTTTCTAAACCGATTACTAGCAAGAATTTGACAAAATATGGTTTGAAAAAATCTAATGTAAAAATCGTATTTACCTGTGAAAAGTGTATTTATTCGGATTATTCCGTCGTGTAACCTCACAATCACGTACAAAACAAGTCACCTTAATTGCACATTTAATATTCTCGATTATAATCCAAGGTTTAATACATAAATGCACAAATTTCACTGCGACGTAGAATAGACCGGGACGCTATGGCCTCTTACTCGCAAAAACATTGACATATAGGTACTTCATTCGCTGTCTCTTTTTCTCTCGGGCGGTTTGAATTACAGCAGGATTTCTCGCTCCCACGCTTTGTGTATCTTTAGCGTAGTCGAAAAATTCTAAATCTATGATTTCAGCAGGATTTCTCGCTCCCACGCTTTATGTATCTTTGGCGTAGTCAAAAAATTCTAAATCTATGGTTATAATAAAACTTTATGGTTACTATTAGCCGCGAGAACGCCTCTGGTCTAAATGTCAGTATGCAAAATTCGTTGAGAGATATTATGTGATAGTACACTTTGAATAGCGCTAGGCGTGATGTGAGCTCTATTGCTGCGGTCCGTGTCTATTACTTTGATAATTCGAATCTAACGATATGAAAACGGGCTGACTAGTAATAAAGTTTATTTAATCTGTATCTATATTCTTTATTCTTCGCAAGCAATATTTATCCTGGTTAAAACAATAAGCTCTAAATATTATTGTAATCTTTTTGTTGATATCAATTTGCAGAAATAGATTTCGCAGCAATGTATGCGTATACATTGTTTGTTGATAAAACAATGTTATGTATTGTTTTTGCACTATACTATTACAAAGGCTGCTCGAATAACAGTTGCAGACCTACCGCCGAGGACACACAGTTCAAAAGCTTGTCCCATGTATTTTTCTTTTTAGCCTTCAGATCTGCAAGATAACTGCATTCTTTTATTGCCTTAGGTCACGCACGAACTGCCAGAAACTAGTCCTTGGGGCACCGATCTAGATTATTCACGTTTTCGTTTCTGAACTTACAATCTGTCCGCGATTAGTTGAAAAAGCTGCACTAGTAGGTATATTTGTTTTTAGTGCTATTCTAACAGTAATAATAGGTAAGTAATCAGTTATCTATAAAGTCTATCTTTAAATCTTTATTGAAACAATTATTACTGCTGATACAGCATATGATTATCGATTCCGAGCATTTGTGTCATGTAAGTAATACATGTCGCGTCAGAGTGCATATTTTGATAACGATTGCTATCATGATTTTATCGTATTGCGATATAATGTTTAATCCTTTGCAATTTGCGAAACTGTCAAATCCGTTGGTTTTTCCAATTTGTTTTCTACAATAAACAAGTTTTTTATGCACTCTTTGTTCTGTTTATTATAGTTTATAACGGGTTATCGGGACATTGAACCCGCCATAACAAATTCGCATATAGAGGAGGTCATTTGCTAATATTGGATCTTACTTACCCTAACTAAAGTTTTTTGTTTTTTTTTAAAGCGTAATATTTTAATTTTTAACCCTAGTTTGAGGGAAGTACCGACGCAATTTAATCACAAATGAAAAAAAAAAGATTACTAAAATAATGAAAAAAAAAATTACAATTGCTTGAAGGTAAGATTTTGGAAAAATCTCAATAAAATATAAAGGTTAACATATCTCCCAAACCATAAAACTTTAGTTAGGGAATGTAAGGTCCAATAATTAGCAAATGACCTCTGTATGCGAATTTGCTATGGCGGGTTCAGTTCCAATCACCCTGTATATACAGTATTTTGCAACGTCTTCCACATTTGAAAGTAAAATGGGTTAATGAAGGAAAAATCTTCGTAATAGATATGTTTGTTCCTTCTATCTATCTAATTATTCAGATCATCGTTGAATGTACGTTTTGGAGCGTATACCTACATGCCTCTTTCAGCTCTGCATCGTCAGAGAGAAATGTACATTACGAACAATCTGCGGCGTTGTCGTTTTGCAGATGAACAAACAATTTAGGGACAATAACAGAGGATTACGGCGGTGCGGTGTCGGCGAAGTTGTATTGCTGGGGAATTGTAGGCGTTGATGCCAGAGGTTGACGTAGTTATTGACTGGCCCGTTGGTCGAGTGGTTAGAGACTCTGGCCACGAAACCAAAGGTCGCGGGTACGAAGCCCGCTAGGAGCAAATGGTCCGTGTGATGAACATTTGTACTCGAGTCATGGATGTTTATAAATGTATTTAAGTATGTCTATCTGTCCACCTAGTATCCATAGCACAAGCATAAGCTTAGTTTGGAACTAGGGAATTGGTGTGTCAGTCTGGAGAATTTATTTATTTAAGTATTTAATTTAGTTATATATTTATAGGTGTGCTAGACCCATAAGGAACGAGCCCGTTGCTATCGAGTCACCTTAATGTGCCATTGTCGCAATTTCCAACTAAGTTGCTTCCACTATCAGAAATTTCCTTATTAACAATACAATTATGTAGGTAATTAACAGTGGCATGTTTTAATTCATTTATTCATTTCGTGTGGTCTACTGTTAACTGTTGATACAATGTTTGAGTTATTAAGACGCTATTCAGGCTCTGGCATGTCTGCTTTAAAGGCTGCCGACCCGGAACCAACAGCTTAATGTTTGTTCTGACGAACAGACCACATAAGTTTTTAGCTTTAATTGCCTATCCGGCCGTGCTAATTACCGTCCTGTTTTAATGATTTTTCAGAAGTTTGCCTACTCTTTATTTGCAGCAAGCGTTAGTTGTATGTATTTACTTAAAAATCTATAAAAAATATATTTTTCTAGCTTAACCTATCTCGTTGTATCGTTACGTTGTCTTACCTCTCACTTCGTGCGGCGTGACCTTTCCAATAATTTATCGCCATCCCGATTTACGAGTAACGCTACTCAAGAAGTTAACACTTAACTAGACGTGACCGACAACCTAGTTTTTTTTTATCAAACTTAATAAAATGTTTCAAAAGTCAATTGATCGTCGGCTAGTATGACCCGCTTGCGGCCGCGGCCCAGTTGCGGCTATGTATTCAGCTTCAACGTGAGCACTATATGACGTCCGATTAATTGCTTTCTATAAAAAGTGTCGCGTCGCATACTCCAGCGTGCGAACCACGACACAACGGCTTTAGTTTACAAGCGACGTTGGTAGTTTATTCGTCGAGTGATGATCATTTTTGGTTTAGTTTGCCGTAAACTATGCGGTATCCATGAGTATATGCGATGCCTAGACGATACTATTTATTTAATCTAATTAACCAATATATGTCTAGCGGCCCGGTTTTTAGCGTAGAAACCCACTGTAGCGCTACGTACTGGGTTCTGTTGTGAATCTAAACTATTATGGGATGTAAAAGAGTTCAATGGCGTGTATACGTATAAAAGATACATACAATTTGTTACACCCCGACCGAAGAAAACTGAGATACAATAATCACAATATCTTTCATCTCAACAATCTTTTATTACTACAATATGTGATCGCACCCGTGTGCGACAATTTGCTAATTTATTAATTAATTGCAATTTAATTATATGTTATTATTAGTATTATGTACTTGCCTAAAATAATATTTCTGTAAAGTTTAAACAAAATTGGCTCAGTACACTGTGCCAATTCTGTGTCAGTACTACTCAAACCTATTTGTATTTACAATCAAAACATACTAAGAATAAATACAATATTCAGAAAGCAGTTAATACTAGCTACTAATAAAGCTAATTGCTTGCTAATAAAAAAAATTGTCGAACAGGTATAGTAACTTTCTACTAGTACGTCTTAAGAGATTGCAAATGTTTGGTAAGACGTAAGTAGGTACCGAATTAGAATGGTGTTAATATGCGGACTCTGAAAAAACCTGAGTAGGAAGTTTGCGAACACGAAGGTGGAGTTTGAGTTTTGACGAAGCATCGAGAAAATATCCTTATAATGAGTCATCACTAATAATGATACTATTTACCGCAGCGATTGGTAGTCATCGTAAATCTTGCCACTTCCCGATAACCACGCAGTTTATTATCTTCACGTAATCTTAAAGTTTCATATGGACAAGCGCTGTATTGTGATACGGTTCTTGGCGCAATATCAAAGTGGTATCACAAATCGTCTTCTGTCAAGACTGGCGTATCGATACTTGTGTGATCCAAATAGTATCGAGCGAAGAGGAAATTCTACGTATGGAATATTAATGACACGTTTATATGTGCAGCTCTGAGCTCACCTGTGATCAATAAGCCGCAAGGTTGGCCGGGCCTTGCATCGAACGGCCACGCGAACTCGCTGGTTGTGATTAAAAATGGTATTAAACTCTTAATTAGACAATGGCCTTTGTCTGTTTATTAAGACATTCCAATTAGGTTTATTGGAACGTGGTGGACTTTTATGGCTGTTAAATTTGTCCTTATCTCTATACATAGAATAATATAAGTTTTGGCATGCAGGTTGGCCTTTTTTGCAAACTGAAATAGACGAGTTAAGCTAGTTTTACACGTTTTTGTGAATTGTGTTAAAATGTGAAACGCGATTTTAAAATGCGCACTTTCTTGGCCACAAAAAAGGTATTGTTTAATTTTTTTAAGTCATTAGGTATAGTAGGCACATGTTATGTTGAAACACGGAGTTTTGAAAGCTGTGTAACATTTATGCCAGTCAAAACTAAATACCTAGGTCACGGCTTAAATACAATCTTACAAACAAGTCGATTGAATAAATTATAAATGAGTTACCGTTTAGCTGCAGGTTTTCAAAGACGAGGTTCATTGAACATCTAATGTAGGTGAAACGTTATTTTTAAGGAAGACATTCCTTCCACACCGAAGGTTGCCAAATGAGTGATTATTTATTTATGGGTGGCCATGTGTGTTCTCATATTAATAATAATAAATAATAGATATATTATATAGGTAGGTATAGATGAAGAATTTTAAACGGTTAGGTATATTTATTTAATAGTGTATTTTAATTTGAAAGCCCCGTTCGTCATACTAATATTATAAAGAGGAAAGATTTGATTGTTTGTTTGTTTGTATTGAATAGGCTCCGAAACTACTGGACCGATTTAAAAAAAATATTTCACCAATCGAAAGCTACCTTATCAGCGAGTAACATAGGATATATTTAATTTATTTATTATTCCCACGGGAACGGGAACTAGGTGAGTGAAACCGCAGGGCGCTGCTATGTAAAATAATTCAGACTTTATCTTGAGCGCATGTGGCGTGGGTCCGTTGTCCGCACCGGGACAATATTTGTTGATAAAACAGTATTTGTTTGAAGTCTGGGTGTTCGTGGTATTTTATTGATTGCTATTAGTAAAATTCGGTCTATTACAAGGACTATCGTGCGTCCTGCGGCACCTACCAACAAGTAGGCTATTTTACAAAAAAAAATGTATAGTCCATTATTCAGATTACAAAAAAATATTGCTAACGTTTACCGACCAAGTGACGTAATTCCCCCCATTTCAGATCTTTGAAGCGCTTTATCTTTGTCAATTTTCTAGTATTAGATGAAGCAAAAAATACTTATTTAAATATTGAATTAGTATGTAAGTATTTTTTGCTTTTTGATAATCTAACTATAAAAAAAACTTTTAGTAAAATAGCCCATTGTTCCAGGATAAAAAGTAGCCTGTATTCTTTCTTAGAGTTTAATCTTAAGACGTTCCCAATTTTATCATAATTGCTCAAGCGAGGACGTGACTGACGTGATTTCATTGTTTGATTTTCCTTGTGTGGGTGTGGTTACAAACCGGTATAACGACGATTTAGGTTTTTCCGGACTACGGAAAAGATACGCATTTTTTTATTTACCTATAAACATTTCACTCTCGGTACCTTTAAGAACCTACGGTCCGTTTCTCGTTAGGAGTCATAACGCGGCCACCGTTGTTTGTTAAACAAAGTTTAAAATTGATCGACAGAAAGCAGCTGAGAATGCAATAAATTGCGAACTCGGCTCTTTCAGTAAATTATTGGGAATTTCGCAACTGGGACATGTTTTTGTTATGTAAGCGAGTGCATCGACTTCTCAGAATTGCCTTTGATGAATGTAACTGTTTATACTTATGGAAAAATGAATTTGTAGCTAATTTTGAAACACGACTGTGTTGCAATACTACTTTCGTATTTATGTAAAATATGTTAAAGTAGATTTTACTGTGGAAATACTAGCTTTTTATAAAATATGACGCATGAAGACGGAGATTTGCAACAGATAGGGGAAATAGGAAAAAAAAAACAAGTCTACCCGTAAACACAGAGATCGTGTTGACAATGTTGTTTCTATAGATCTAGCTTTGTTGTCTGCGACTGACTGGACGCTCGGAGTCGGTTGTAAAGAGTCGCCGAGGAGTGCAGGCAGACACTTTACGATTCACAGGGTAAGCTGGCCAGTGTCGGTCGTCCAGATCACATTTACCAGATGTCAGGATCTGTTTTGTGGCTTATTGGAATTCCGTCTGTGCTCGCTTTGAAGATGACCATATCCAAAAAAGGAATGAATATCTGGAACAAAAATAAAAGTTTAAAACAGCTGTGTGTACAGTTTGAAATTTGTCTAATTATGATGCTCGAGTTAGCCTTAATCGTATAATGTATTTTTATTCATGACAGTAATTTTTAGATTCTTCTAGTAATATGTCATTCATCATAACATTTATTATAAATCACACGCAGATTTATTCATTTCGCACTTGGATTCTATACATAGAGCGTATAATTCTGTCAATATGGATTGTAGTTGGTGACTTGCTAACTACTCGTATGTCTCTTAAACAAATACTCGTGATTGTCTCGGATGGTGTGTGCAATGTTTGATGATGACGTAATTTCGCCGGCACATACGTATGTCTAATGTAAATATCTTAATGTGTGTCGTAGACTATTGATTTTTATAAAACACAAATGCTGTGTCCATCCATTGCAAACAATATCGTAAAGTACGTCGAATCAGCGTTTACTTACTTTGTGGCTTGTCGTAACTGAGACCGGATTTACACGAAATATGCAATTGCATGTCTGCATATGCATTAACGTATTTTTGCTACTTACATAAGTTTTTAAGTTAAGAAACATATTTCATACATAAGTTGTATGTATTGTATCATTCCTCTTATTTTGTTTGCGATTCATTGAATCTTGACTCTGCGTACCATTTAGTCTGCTAGAACTCTAGAACTGCTAGAACTCTCTTACCTATTAATCCCTTTGTCGGTTAATTTTCATAGGTAATTAAGTACACAGGCACACCTTCGCCATATTGTTCATGTTACAGATAACATTTGCCAAATACAATGTACTTATGTATTTGTTATAACGGATAGTATGGTGCCACAAATGGGTGCAACAAAAATTTACATAATTTAATTTATATTACAAATCACGATATCAAATATGAGTATATGAATCTCAGCAATGTTGAAATGATTTAAAATCAGACTATAGTTTCTTCACGTTGTACGAATAAATACCCGATTGAGCTTTACTCACTTTATACGATAATTTACATCTTATCATTTATCGATTCCTAGCGATTTACCGTGATAGACCTTCTAATCAGCCATTATACACAATCTGTATATAGAATACAGCTATCGAATGTTCGTGTTCTCTAAATAGAAGGCGACTTAAAAGTTTAGATACAAGATTGCATTTCAGTTCGTACGAGGTTTAGCTGGTCATAAAAAATACAAATACCTACTTGTGTTCTATTATGACCAGACAGTGCTACGTGCCATTGCAGCGTTTCAAGTCTAAGGCTGCAATACTAGGTGTTCTTAGATCCGACTAGATTTCCATCGAACACGTGAACAACGTTATTTAATGCCGCCGGCTCCAGGCATTATTGATGTATTGGCTCGTTAATTGATACCTATTAGTGTCCCCGACACCGTTCAATATAAAACATAAAGCACTTGTCCGTTCCAATGTAAACCGATTCGAGTTGGTTTGACGTCTATTCAAATGTATTTGCTCGCTTTACATGTTTATCTCGGAACTTATGTGTCCCATATGCAGATATGTTACAAACATGGCATTATCATTTAAAATGTTCGATTAATATACAGCTTTGCCCTCGTATTGTTTTATGGCGAGTGGTAACAATGTCTAGGATCTGAATTTATTGGTACAATTCGTCATATTTGCTATAGAGAAATCTGAAATGAAACTCGTATTTTTTCTTATCTGTTAACACAACTGTTAACAAGTAAGTACATTGTATGCACCACATGATATGTATGTATACTGTAATACATGAACACAATGTAGTAATGTTAGTTAGCTATTGCTAGTTAGATCTAAATTATGTACTTAGTCGTATTTATTTACTTAACTAGATATGAATCAGACTTAGATGTAGTCTTTACATAGTATAATACGAAGTCCTCGCTTCTGTCTGTTCGCTTAGATATTAAAACCCCGCTAGGAATGTTGATGCGGTTTCCACCAATAGATAGAGTGATTCAAGAGGAAGGTTTAATTGTATATTTCATATTGTATTGTGTATACCGCGTGTAGTCAGGGCGGGTTGCTAGTGTATTTATTAAACATTCAAACTAGGGATTTCAATGCTGGATCTAGAATTTCGGCTATTCCCTACACAATTATCCAGCGACATGTGCTGGTTCAATGCCCCTAGATTTCAATCCCCACTAGAGATTGTATTCCTTTTTTTTTGTCGCGGGGAAATGCCTTACGCGCCGTCACCCTACCCGGAGGGGGTAGGGTGGTGTGTGGGACTCCCGGGGACCTCTGGAATTGGAGGTCCCCGGCCAAGGATGGAGAATGGCCGGGGTATACCCACTAAAACCCCGCGGTACCCCTCATCGCTCGAGTGGAGGGACGTCATGGGTATAGTTGAACCTTACTACCATATTAGAGAATGTAATGCTGATTCAAGGAATTCAGCGTCCAGCACAATTGTAGATGTGCTGAGTACCGCTATTTATTTATTTATAATAGGTACGCTAAATTGTATTAATATTATACCATCGCATATGTTTTAGTTTGCCAGTCTATATAAGTGATCTTTAAGTTCTCAATCCTATAAATAATAATAGAATCGTTGAAATGCTAATGGTATCTTGGCTCTCCGCATGTTCATTTACTCATTCAGCTATGTGCTAGCCATCCGCAATTATACTAATTGCCGTCTATGCAATTTTAACATTTTATTATATTTTCATAAATAAAACCAACATGACCTATTTACGTTACCAACACTGTAATGTGCTATTGTTATAAAAATAATGAGCAGATGAACAGTGCTCGTATTTTGGGTTAAAGCTATTTGTTATGTATAAAATTCGCATTACGCTAATTAATGGCGAGGTCAAAGACCACATTACATAATTTGTTTATTCATTTGCCACTCTGCTCCTAATTACCGCTACCTTTTATCAGTCCGCCTAGTTGTATTCTACAAATGAAAATGCTTGTTGTACTACGGGGAGGTGAATTCTCACCTCTAGGATTGAAACCTGTACCTGAAACCTGCGGCAGTAAAAAACAAATGCAGTTTTTATACCTTAAAGTTATATAATATATAAAGTATAGAATGAAGTTTGAACGAATCTCCTAACAACTTAATGCCATTTTTTTTTAATTAGACAGCACGTAGGGTAATCTTATATTAGTAATGTTTTTCTACTTAATTATCAAAGTGTTACTCATAGCTGCAATCAAACTTAAGTTATAAATAAATAAAATAATTTAGATACATACAGCATATTGTAATAAATTAAATGATCATTAAATTTTATTTGATTGAAATCGCTTGTGAAGTAATGCTATCAAATGTTATTTAATGTTGTAGGCCAATTAATATCTAATTAAACAATTAACAAGAATTGCCACTATGTGGGTAGCCGTCTGGGTACTTTCATTTTGTGGTCCATCACCGGTTTTACCCAAGGAAGGAATAATTAGGTGGCAAGGAAAAAATTTATTGCCGTACCAACATATACTAAAAACTAATGTAATAAATGTATATTTATCTACCTCTTAATATTGTACAATTAATAGTTTGTCTTAGACAATGGGCATGTGTTACAAAATGAGCTATTTAAAAACTATAACTTGTTAATGGAATATGCATTTAACAATAACTTGTAATTTTATATTTGAACGTTAAGTCTTGTTTTAAAAGAAAAAAAATACATTAAATTTTTGTCATCCTATCTTACCTTGGGATTTCCCCTGAATCATTTAAAAATCACTGTTAAGCGGAATCTTCACTCAATAAATCTGACTGTGCTCACAATGGACTTTCCAGGAATGTTCCTCATTTCTATAACAGGGCCGCTCGTAACGGAGAAAAGAAAAAATGCTCTTAAACCGCAAACAGTTCGTTGGGCATTCGGACGTACAAGATTTTTCATAAAAGACCCCACTTCTTATTGGTTACTGTTGTACACCAATCTTTCATTACGGCTGTTGCCTAATCTTTTAATATACTCCATTTGTATTCTTGGATCGTTAATTTGTGTCTAGTGACTTATTAAATAGTTTCCTTAAAATTATACAAATTACTGGCGGTCCGTTTTGTCGTTCACAGATATTGTGGACATTAAGATTTCTAACATATGTACTTATAGTTGTTTTTATTACAGAGTGTATACTACGTATAAGTGTAATTATCCTTAATAATACAATAATATATGTGTACTTATGAAGGTTAATTGCATAATATTTTCTTCAATTTCAAGTGTGTAAGTGTGCATACTTTTAACTGAGATATGTGGTATGTATTATCAATTACGAGCTCGCATACTTGGTAATATATTATCTATATACCTATATATAAAAAAATGAACCTCCATTTCTTCTGGTTACGCTTGAGTACGGCTTTACCGATTTCGCTTCTTTTTTTGTTGTGTTTATTTTCAGGTGAAGGTTCTTATAGAAGAAAAAAAAAAGAAAAATTTGCGCGCAAAAATAAATAAATGGGTATTGAAAATCCGAGAACGGGGCTCTAGTTATTTATAATCCTTAGTACTTACTATATTATAATATTATATGCGGAGGTAGCTATTTTTGTCTGTGTGCGTGAAATGTGTTCATGTCTTAACTGATTATAATTAAATTTAGTACACAAATTCCACGTTAGGAAAGATGCGAGAAAAAAAATGTATTTATTTGTCTCACTCCGGAAGTAGAAACTGCATCAGATAATCAGAACAGAGGTTTTATTACTATTTGTATTATTGTAATTAAAAAATCCTTAGTAAACTATATTATTTGATTTCTATGATTTTATACCATTCAAGGGTTAAATAAGACTAATGTTGCTGCAAGTAGGTACAATAATGTTGCTTTAGTGACAAAGATGCGAACTTGATAAATAGGAAACATTAATTTACGACCATCTCAAGGATGCCCGACAATCAGCGTCTGTGAAGTTCGTTCTATGTTCTGAAACTGAAATCTCTAGTTTCACTTTTTTATTATTCCACTTTCAATGCTTTCTTTTGAGACACAAATGTCTGTAGTACATAGAACAGGATCTCGCTTACCTAGTGTGTGTTCGTTAATATTAATTTTGGTAGTTTTTAGTATTTTGTGTTAATATTATTCATCTCACTTTGCACTCACAAACATCATTAAAATTAACGAATGACAGGCCCGTTGGTCGAGCGGTCGGAGACCCTGGCTACGAAACCGAGGGTTGCGGGTTTGAATCCTGCTAGGGGAAAATGTTTCGTGTGATGAACATGGAAATTTGTACTCGAGTCATGGATGTTTATAAAACGTATTTAAGTATGTCTACCCGTTCACCTTCCATAGCACAAGGTGTGTCAGTCTGTAGAATTTATATAATTAATTAAAATAAGTGAACAAATAAGAGATTTTTTCACGTGTATTTCACACTTGCTTAAAACACGTTTTGGATGTAAATATAGTCAATGAGTAATGATTAGTTACTTGTTAAATCTATTACCATTAAATTTCGCTAAATATCTTCAAAAAATTAAATTGAAATGCAGCATTATAATTTTTGATTATAACCATATATTAAAAGATTCCATAGTTAGGATAACAGCTACAACAAACTCTAACCAACCACAATTTAGAATTAGTTGGACACGCGTCGGTTGACAGTGCCTATTTATTTAAACAGATGTTTTTTTATCTGGTACATCGTGGACCGTGGATTATCATAGTTTTTTTTTTCTTTAAAAAACTTTCCTTGGTCTTGAGAATATTCAAAAAAGGTTTATTATAAGTAATATACTAACTAAACTAGTTCATCCGTGTCCAAGTTACGCTTGACAACAAAAGCTAGATTCCAACTATTAAGATTTTTATGTGGACGTATATTCAGAACGTCCTATCTTTTTTCCTCTTTCCATTGTTTTAAACTATCCGACTTTTTTGACTATATGTTTTATTCAGAAGCTTATTTAAACGCGATCTAGATGAACGGGAACGTTATATAAGGTACCTACTGGTGTCACATGTACCAGTGGTCTGTTTTAAATCGTGTCACGTTCGGTGGAAGTTTCTACTAGGAATAATTTTAAATCGTGTTAGCATTCTACGACTGGGCGAGACGACAAAGAACATGTAAATATTATGATTAACATAGTGTTTTCCCTAAACACGGCACCCCTGACTCCGAGTTCGCCTCGTATTTAACTAGATGTCACGTAGTCTGACTCATGACTTGGGCTTCTGCGGCTAAATTTACTGTCTCACTTTAGGTATGTTACGTTAATTCACCCAGCCACTTAATTATATTACGGTTGTTTAAATAGTAGTTTCCTTTGTGGTGGTAAAATCGAACAAATAGCCAATAAGTTATGTTAAAGTTTAGTTTTAGTTAAGTAGACAAACATAGCATCACGCCCATAATCCCCGAAGGGATAGGCAGAGTCAAAGTGGCAGCAGGCCCCTTTAACTACCACATTCAGCCAAAAAGTAAACTGGGCTGGGTTAGATAGAAAATTGTGAAAAAGTAGTGACAAGTGGCTAGCTCGTCGCCTACAAGTCAGTTATGGATAATTTATCAAATACTAGTTTTCACTCCGGTTCCACTTTAGATTCGGTTTGTTATGAGACTACAAGGTGTTTGGATCCCGTATCACTCAGCATATACTAACAGACAAACGGACAGTTACTTTAACATTTATAATTTAGACGAAATGGAAGGACGTTTTAATCAGGTTCAGAGTACCTACGAATATTTGATGCATTTATTTTTTATCTTAGGATTTTAATAAATATTCGTCAATCCATTGATCCTCGCAAACTTTTGTGTTTATAAATTAGTACAGTAGCGATCAATTTAAAACATTCGGATTCTGTCCGGGATCGGACAACAGTGAAAGTTGCTTGGCCTTATCGGTCGTGTCAGGCTAGTAAAATGTTATAGTTTACATTTAAGTATTTCTTTGACTCTGTCAAGTAACTCTGTAATATGTCATCACCATCTTCCTAGCGTTTTGTCCCGTGCTTAGACGGGATCCGCTTAGACCATGATCCAGGATTTCGCGAGTCTGGTAATTACATTGAAGCGACTGCCGATCAGACCTTCGTAACCTTAAGATAGGGGAACTAGACAATTTTTGGATCATGGTTACAAATCCAAAGTTGTTTGAATTTGCAGGTTTCATCACGGTGTTTTCCTTCACCGTCGAGCTAGTGGTATAAATACGTACATAGACTTGAAAAATCCAGAGGTACGTGCCCGGGTTTGAACCCACACTCCTCGGTTAAGAGGCGCGTGGCCTTACCATTGAGCTACCACCGCTAACTGTAAATGATATAATACATGTAAATGATATATGTATTATCAACAAATATATGTAGTATATTAATTGACCTAGCTGTAAAATACTTTACCTTTTATGAGTCGCCCAGCTTCGCTGGGGTGTTCCCAGAGAATCTTTTTTGTTTTGGTGAAAACCGCATGTAGGTAAATTGTTTCGGATAAGGTAGTTTCGAAAGAACAAAAGCCGAAGCGAGAGTGGACTATTATTTATTGGACTGATGTTTTTATATTGCAGTGAATACGGTTTTGAGAACTCAATTAAAATATGGACAGTTCATTATACTGACTTATTAAATGTAATATTAATTATGATATCTAAATGGTAAATGCGTTTACGAATGCACCCGTGCCGACAATCGCGTTGACGTAAAGATTTCCGATTTGTCATAAGCAGCGATAATTGTCACGGTCTGCTAATCGGAATGGCCGCATAATATGCATGAATTAATAAAATTAATTGTTATCGTTTTTGTTACTCGGCTTTTTGTTTATTGTTAAGTTGCAAACTCGCACAAATTACCTTTTTTTTTTTTTTTTTTTGACGCGGTGAACGCACAAATTACCTACATTAACCTCATAAACAATTCTGAGGTCAAATTGGTTTTTAATAACGCTGTCCACGTCCGTCTTGGTTCATTGTATGTTAAATAAATGCATTTTTCATCCTTTTGGTTTTTTTGAGTGAATATTTATCCAATATCGGTTGTTAGGTTAAGAAGTTATGTACATATGTGTAAAGAAAACATATAAAGTACAATAGTAGGAATGTGATGTGTATTTTATTACTTTAAATCTGTCGCAGAAAATAGAATAATTTATTCCTTAAGGCATCAATAAAATAAAGCAGAATATACTTACGTAGATTTAAATAGCCAACTACACACATCCAAGAATCTATGAAGTGGGAAGGAAATCATTAGCTACAGTTCTATTCTTACGGCGTAATTTGCTGGGCCGATAAAGACAAAGAGAACAATGGTTGCCCTCTCGATGTGCGAATTGAAAGCGTCAAATCAATTCATAGTCGAGATGCGAGTGAGTGTTTGATCGCGAGCATCACCTTCCAATTTGCGTGGCCAGTGGTCGGCTGCTGAATCCGAGCGGCTGATTACGCGCTATTGACTGGGTCAAGTGCAAGCCACGCACAATTGACCCAATAACGACTTGTGGTCTTCCCGTACAGTCTTCAGTATTCGGCCTTCGTAGTATAATATTAAAATTGTAAAAATTTATATTGTTGCGCCTGCACTCGCCCGCATCGGGTGTGATCTATTCCGGAAAGACTATTTCCCCCGGAAATATTATATTTTTCCGTACTCATAAATGTGAAGTATTTGTATATTTGCAATATTACGACCCGTTTTACGCATACTTAAGTATGCATAACGAGTGAAATAATTTTGCAATGTATATTTCGGGACAGATATTCGCTGTATTCGTTAATGGCAACAGGTCAGGTCATTGGTGATGTAACATTCGTACTACTTATTTGCGATTAAAGAAGGCCAAGCAAATATGTGACCGAATTCTTTGCTGCTGTAAATAATATATGAAGCCCTAAAATATTTCATACAGCAAAAAGTAGTGTAAACGGTGGTAGTTCCATGACAAGAACACGCGCATCACGTGTACAATCCCGGGCATGTATGGAGTTTGACCTTTGGAGTTTTTTAATCCATATAGGTATGTATGTATTTACACTAGCACGGCGGTGAGGGAAAACATTTTGAGGAAACATGTGCAATGTACATTTAAATAATTATAGACGTGTAACCATGATGAGATTTGTCTGGGTCCACTGCGTAGCGAAATTAAAATTGAAGAAATTGTCAATAACTACTCTGTAATTATTGATAATCTCTTCAATTTTAATGTATGTTTGTATTCGCTTAATCATGGCCATTTAAGCAGATTTCTACTAGGAACGGGATAACGTTGAAAAAAGACTTAAAAGCGCAGTGTGCACACATCCACATATGTCATTTTTGTATTGTTGCAGTACTAGACCAAGGCGACGGCCGACCATCAAAGTCGAGCGCGGCTGAACAACAGCAGAGCAAGCAGCAAACTACAATCGAGTTCATAGTCGTAGACGAGGAGGTACGTACTACTACGTAACATGCAGTAACAGCTGTTCACGTTGGCAAACATTGGCGTCAATGTTTGCGCCAACACGCGAATAGTGGCAAGACGAACGCACGCGCGCCCAACTTTCCGGTTCCCGCTAACGATAAAACTTTGTGACGACTCACGACACGGCACAAGCTCACGAACTTCTCTCATCTAAGTAAAGGAAATCGAATCGATTCAGGCGTATCGCTAATCTGTCGCGTTTTGTGGCCTTGGCATGGCGTCGCCAACTCTTGGCAAACAAATAAAATTGTGTAAGCGGACGGCTTTACAAGGCTACTTGGAGAATGCTGGCCGGTCACGTCGCGGATGCCTTAATCCGCATGCTTCGGACGCATTGCAACAAAAAAAAAACACTTTCTACTGATAGGCGACGTTAGGAGCCGCATCCTAATTACATTATATCTATTGCAATAGTTACGAAATGTTACTATGAAAACTTTTTTAAATTAGCATGAATATATGCAATGTGAATATACATAACACAAAGAGAAAATACTTAATCCTGATTCCCTTATCACATTATCATTACCAATTAATTTTGATATACAATTTTTATTAAATGCTACACATATGAAGTGAAAACAATTTTCTAAATAAATGAGAACGAACATAATGCATGTTGAGCATCAATGATTTTCAGATAACATCTTGAAAGTTGCGTCGCACTTTCTTCCGTCAACCATTTGTAATAATTTCACTGGTTAAGTCTATATTTCTTATTTCACAGCAGAGTTATGTTTATTTTGCTACATCATGTAATTGTATTGTATTGCAAAGATGAAAGTGAAAGATTTGTCCAAGATCACCAACGGCTACGCGTATAAACTTCATTCATGTTTTAAGACAAAACTAAGCAGTTGTTGTAAATTTAACTGATAGCATGTGCTTGATTTCATATTGCTTTACATACAAAGGATAATGAACGGATCCACTATTTTGTGCTAGACTCTGAACATTGAAAGAAAAGCTTTCTATATTAAAAATAAAACAAATACTTTTACTTTAATTTAAGTGAAATATACACATTGATAAGGTTTATAAGTTTGTATGTAGGGTAAGAAATAATATCCGAAAATATTTATCCGTTTACTCCTTACAATTTAGGTGGGATTCTGACAGTTTAAACCACGCAAATCTCTTAATTATCGAAGTAAACAAGAAATCGTGGGCTATCTTTACGTATAATGTAAAGACACCTTGGCTTTTGCCGACGTAAGAGCGCTCAATTTTCTCTTTATTTACACTTCACTTTCCATGCCCTTATCTGTGCTTACAGTACACAGTAAACAGATTCAGGACCTGTTAAACAGACTGGACATGGAACTCGAATTAGTCAGCTGAGCGTGAGCAGCAGGTTATTGATTAGATAAATAGGTGACTGTTAAGTCTTCTACTGTAAACAATATTGGGTTCTTTTTGCGTCTTAATTATTGACCAAGTTTTAAAGGTTCAAAGTTATTGGTTAGACAGAGAGATTAGATGTGTGTATGTGACGTTTATCTATCTACACAGCACCATACAACATCTATAGAAATGTCAGTTTTTGTGATAGGGATATATTTGTTTAAATCAGCTGTAATTCGTTGGTGTTTTGATAAATTTTGGTTCTGTTTTCGCAGTATTCTATTTTGGTACATTGTCAAAATGTCCAGTAAATGCGTTAAAATATTTTCTTAAGCAGATTCCCTAATTTTGTTTTTAATAATACGGAATTCACTTGTTGAGACGATGCGGTACGGAAGGTTAAGGACAATTGTCTAGATCTGCTGTTATAAAAAGGTGGTTTCTATAAAAACTTTTGTACAAACCCAACATCTCCAACAAAGTACGGAAAATCCTGATCAGTATCTTTTTTGACTTGCGCGACATGACGTTAACGGTAACTTAATTGTTTACGTTATTGTAATGATAGGAAGACGGCGAGATTGCTGAAAAGTGTGATTTTTTTTTTAGTTTTGACGAAGCATTGCATATAGTAGTACATATTTGGATTATTTTGGATGTCAAAATCTTAACTACCTGAAGACGAAGTATTTGTTAAAGAGAAAAGTCAGACATGAATATTAAATAATTTGATTGTAAAATGCTTGGGGCATAAAAAGAAGAGAGTTTACCATCATAATATTTATAGATAATATAGATAGGTAAGTTTGTGTAGTGGGTTACTACAATCATTCAACAAGAAATTTCGTGATTATGTCTGTTTAAGTGTGCGCAAATACAAATGGAAATAACCGATCGTAAGAAACGTGTCTTAAGAGTCTGCACGTGAATTAGGGATTCAGTATTATTAAATATACAGTAGGTACATAGGTGTTTATAAACTAATCTCGCATAATTAACATACCAGCTGCGCTAAGTAAATCCGTTTGAAACGATCACGTTTATGCAATCCGCAAGTTGGTACACGATTTCTTGTTTCTTGTTTTGCCTCCTTCTCCTCGACCTAAGTCTGGTTTTTATTGAGGTCGTTTAAAAGTCTGATATCTTCTATTTATATGAGCACTTAGGCAATTGACACTATCGTCCTAACCAGGAGATTGTAAAAAGACGTTAGGCATTTGGTACAGATAGCTAAAGGCCTCGTTGGAACCGGTCATTTCGTCGAATGACACTGAAGACGTGACGGCTGCTGGAGCTAAATGACCCATTTTATTTTTAATTTCCTGAGAGATGATACTCTGTTAACTGTTTTAGCTACAAAACTCGCGTAAGGCTGATGTCGCCCTTTGAATGCAGACCTCGGCGTATACCTATATCATCTTCCTAGCATTATGTCCCGTGTTTAGACGGGGTCCGCTTAGACCATGATCCAGGATTTAGCGAGTCTGGTAATTGCATTGAAGCGACTGCCGATCTGACCTTCGTAACCCTCAGATAGGGGAATCAGACAATTTTTGGATAATTGTTACAAATCCAAAGTTGTTTGATTTTTCAGGTTTCATCACGATGTTTTCCTTCACCGTCGAGCTAGTGGTATAAACGTATATAGATTTGAAACATCCAGAGGTAAGTGCCCGGGTTTGAACCCGCACTCCTCGGTTAAGAGGCGCGTGTACTTACCATTGAGCCACCGCTCGGCGTATACCTTTATATACCTAGTAATGATTTACTTAATGCTGTTTTATTATTTCACTAGCTGCGTCCACTTTGTGATGTTATCTTATAATATAGCCTATAAACTTCCACGATAAATTGACTATTTAAAATAAAAATAGTTTTTCTATTCGGACCATTACTTTCTGAGATTGCGCGTTCAATCAAACAAATCTTTAGCTATATATATAAGTAAGTAAGTAAATTTTCTTTTCAATCGAATGCTCAATTTAAAGGCCTTATTATGGAACTAAACGAATATGTTAAATATTTACTCCGTAGGTCAAGAACATACAAATAATAGAAGTTCCAATTTAGTTTGCAAGATTTGAACTAAACAAACAAGCCGATGTGTGACGTTAAACAAGAGCTTGTAATTAGTATTAATGAGTTTGCGTCAACAGATACGTATTTAAATATTCATGTAGTCAACAAAAACATTATTGAATTTCACCTTTGAGTAGATTTTTCTTTGTTGTTCGTATACATACATATCTATTTTGTCGTGGACTATACAGATTTGCATTAATTAGGAGACCAATGATATAGTATAATATCTATAAATATAAGTATGTTAATTTCATTGTTATGTTATAATATGTCTAACGACTGTATTTAAAATTGTCCAAATTGTACCACCATACCTTATTTATTTGGATAACAAATATCTACACAACAATGTAGTGCATGTACAAGGTTATGCAATCTCGAGGCGAGATTGAAAACTCAGGATCTAATCCTGATCTGAATAAAAACAGCTTAGTTGTGATTGTGATGAAGAGTAAGATACAACACTAATTAAAAAACAAAGCTTTTATTTTTTTACTATTATTACACGTATTTTTTAAGTTGTTTTAGTCATATAGAAATTAACAAAAAAATCTCTTACGTACATAGGTATAAGTATTTTAAAAAGAATAGAATATACTTTATTGCACATTAAGCAGTTTTTTTTCTTTTATTTAGGAGCATGGACCTTATTGATGTAAATACAATGTAAAGTACAAAAATAATAACAGAAACAAGGAATTCTAAGAGTGATTTGGAAAATAGCTCCTTAAAAAACAAATAGTGATTAGTAATTGTCAGTTAGTTTGTGCCCACAAGTCACCGCGCGAGCGAACACATGCGTAAATTGGCCTGATGGGTCCATGACTACCGTCGTTCCGTCTCGCCAATCTCGCCATTTTATGCTACGGGATTAATCTCGTAAAATGTGGCGAGATCTCGCGAGATCGGGATCTACATTAGGTACGTACATTATTTTTCTAAACCATTTTTTAAAATAAATACACATTTGTTGATAAGAGGTTTGTTTACCGATTTCCGATACCAAAACAATATTTTACCTTTCTACGAGAAGTTAAATTTAATAGTGTATTCAGAAGTTAACAAGAAACATTACTTTATTTTGGTTGCAGTTGCAACTGCAATTTGGTGTTAAATAACTTGATTTTTCATGCCACTCGCTTCTCTTAATGCCGTAAAAGAAAGATCGGGATATCTTTCTATTTATTAGCGGGGGGGGCATAAGTTTTAAGAAACCCTGGTCTAGAACAACCGAACTATCTCACGAGAAAATAGGAGTAAAGTAGATGAGGGATGAACTAAAACTTGGGTTTTGACCAACTTGGGTTGAAGGTCATTATATTATGACACACACGAATCTTCCTAATGCAGGTTCCGCCATTTTTTTACTTGAAAATAGACTTGCATTGTATTCTTGTATAAGTAGGTGGGTATTGAAACTTTATTTTATCGGGAAGAAGTGACTATTCGCTCGATCGAGTGGCTTGCTTACCTTTAACGCATGTCGTAACTGGTAGACAAACCGCCTTTCTCTTGCAAGATATGTACATGCACTAATATAAGCTTTATTGTCTGCTTATGTCTTTCTATATAAGAATCCTTAGCTTACTTACTGGCCCGTTGGTTGAGTGGTCAGAGACCCTGGGCACGAAACCAAGGGTCGCGGGTTCGAATCCCGCTAAGGGCAAATGTTTCGTGTGATGAACAATGGACATTTGTACTCGAGTCATGGATGTTTAAAAAGGTATTTAAGTATGTCTATCCTTTCGCCTAGTATCCATAGTACAAGCGTAAGCTTAGTTTGGAACTAGGGAATTGGTGTGTCAGTCTGGAGAGTTTATTTATTTATTTATTTTATACTAGCTGTGCCAGCGGTGTCACCCGCGTTTATGGTTAATATTATAAAGACTATTTCCGTCATACATGATTTCTATGTATGTTTAACCATTAAGGCTGCACACGCGACGGAAGCTTAAAAAATGGAGTAATTTCTCCCGTTTTCCCAACATTTCCCTTCACTACTCTGCTCCTATTGATTGTAGCGTGATAAAAAGTATACTATAACCTGCCCAGGAGTAATAATTGTACCAAGTTTCGTTAAAATCCGTCCAGTAGTTTTTGTTTCTATAAGGAACATACAGATAGACAGACAGACAGACAGACAAAAATTTTACTGATTGCATTTTTGGCATCAGTATCGATCACTAACCACCCCCTGATAGTTATTTTGAAAATATATTTCATGTACAGAATTGACCTCTCTACAGATTTATTATAAGTATAGATTATGATGTGAGATATGTGGATATCCGTAGAGCTAAACTACACATTTTTAACTTCAGTATACTTTTTAAAGTTGTTTGGTCTACTTCTTTGATAGATTGACCCTTTAGTTGACAAGCTCGATGGCGCATTCGGTAGTGACCCTGCCCCATGCGCCAAGAGTTGTGGGTTCGATCCCCACCCAGGACAAACATTCGTGTGATGAATACTTGTGTTTGTTCTGTGTCTGGGTGTTAATATCCAATATATAAGTATATATTTGTAATACCACTGTTGTTTCTGATATCCGTAACACAAGTGCTTAAGCTACTTACTTCGGAATCAGATCAGTGTATGTGATGTCGTTGAATATTATTATATTAAACGAGCAAAAAAGTTATCGCAGGTTGCATTGCATTTGGTTAAATGCCACGGTAAACTATGTGCTATATGATATCTGTCATGCTATCTGTACAGATTATCCTTAGGTGTTGTTTTGTGTTGATAACGTGATGTTGACTACAGACATTCTTATCATAACATAATAGCGTTGTTTTGTTAGTTACTTACTTTTATATGTGATTTGTATTACATTATGTATTCACCTGTTTTTCAAATTTATTCTGGAACAAGTGTTCAACTTACCTACCTTTTTTTTCCTCTCGCATTTCTGTTGTGATAATATATTGACAGTAATATTTAGACAGGTAACGTGGGTCGACCCACGTCCTTCGAAGGTATGACGATTTAACCACCAAATATATGAAATTATAACATTCATGGCTTAAAAAAATATCCAAATAACGTTAACAAATAAAAACAGAATGTCGTCCAACTTATTCTAGAATATAAATAATGACATAAATTTGAGAAATAGTCTTACACTGTACTTCGAATATTAAACCTGCCTATCCTGATTAGCAATAATAACATAATTGTTAAGTTATTAGATCCTCATTTCATACACACACATATAATGTAGGTATTGGTATAGGTATACTCGTACATACGCCAGAATACCAGCGCTCTTGCGGCGTTAACCTGACGCCGCGGTAGCATATTGCTGAGGCAGGAGTCAGGATTCAATTGGCGCCAATCTATTGTTTTATTTTTATTTTTATTCTCCTTTTTTATACAATCCGTTTTTCTGTGTATGTATTAATAAAATTAATCATTATGCGTCTCAACATCTTCCTAGCGTTATGTCCCGTGCTTAGACGGGGTCCGCTTAGACCATGATCCAGGATTTAGCGAGTCTGGTAATTACATTTAAAGCGACTACCGATCTGACCTTCGTAACCCTAAGATAGAGGAACCAGACAATTTTTGGATCATGGTTACAAATCCAAAGTTGTTTGAATTTGCAGGTTTCATCACGATGTTTTCCTTCACCGACGAACTAATGGTATAAATATGTACATAAATTTGAAAAATCTAAAGGTACATGCCCGGGTTTGAACTCACACTCCTCCGTTATGAGGCGCATGTCCTTACTATTGAGCTACCAATTTTCTTTCTTTCTTTTCTTTACATAAAAGAACATCTTTTATCCACTAACCAGCTCATTGCGAGCTTCTTCAAATGAAAGCGGCTTTGTTTCTCAACGTTTCAGGAGCACTGCGTTTGTACATACAATTTGGATTATGATATCTACTTCCCTTCACAATGTGAAATCCCAACGGGTTTTCCCTGTAGCAGATTCAAGGATGGTCGACAAATGGCAATCACCTTAATGCGATTGTAATATGGAACCGTGGCACATGCATATCGCGCCCAACGTGTCGTATAAATTATATTACCAACTAGGTATTGCCCGCGACTTCTTCCGCGTGGAATTCTATCAAACATTTTATTTTCACGTGCCTAAAATATTTTTTTTGTCCGTCTCTTATCCATTTACCATCTAAAAGGGAAAATTCCATCAGTCTTTAGCTGTTTTTGAGATTGGTTGAACAAAAATAGTTTATAACTGTAAACATTTTTTGTTAATAAGTATCACTTATACTTTGATATAAATTTAATAATATTGTTTTGTTTCACTTTTTGAGTCTATTTTCACACAGACTCCTTATTTTATTTATGGATATCAATATTGAAATGTCAACAGCAACGGTCTCAAAACAATATCTTGATGTTATAAAGAATAATGATAGAGATTTTCACGTTTATTTCTTGTGTACATTATCTTTAATATAAAAATGAATCGCTGAATGTGTTGCTCAGCGCAAATCTCGAGAACAGCTGAACCGATTTCGCTAATTCTTTTTTGTTGTGTTTGTTATTATCAGGTGAAGGTTCTTATGAAAGAAAAAAAAAGATGCATGGAAAAAAAAATGGGTATTGAAAATTTGAGAACGGGGCCCGGTTAAGCTAGTGTAAAGTAAAGTTCTCGTCTGTGTCGGCGCGTCGAATACTTAAGCTTTATGTAGCTTTCCGAGAACCGCAATTGAGCAATACGATACGGGTGCAATCCATCGATTGCAAACGCAGTTTCAAACTTTTCCTTAAGCACATTATGTCACGTCTAACGTGGTCTTTCAAATTCAGTCAAGTTTCCTGGTGCGTGGGAAAAGACATCGTCATATCAGTACTTTATGGTACTGCTTGTTAGATAAGCACGTTACCCCGTTGATGTGATTTATCATAAAATTTACTCACATATAAGAAAAAAAGTTAATCAAATAAAAAAATAAGAAACTTTGTATAAAGGCGTACATTATATTAACTTACTTAAGGCGCAATGTGTGTTGACTCTCGTAGTATCTCCATCTATTTCAATTTGCTTAATCATGTTGAATAACTTTTCATTTGCAGTTTTTAAGTTAGACCAATCATGACTTTTAACGTCAATACGTTAAATTGGTACAAGGAAGTAAGTCTCAGTTACGCCATTCAATTTTGGCCGTAACTAATGTTTGGTACTTTTTAAATTACGTACGTTTTACTATATTTCTTGTAATTAAGATAAAATTATCATATGCTGCAACATTTACCTTTCAGCAGATATGACACAAGATTAAGTCACGCACAATGACTCATTAATATCCGGATTAAGACGAGACTACATTGCTCAATATTGTTCCTTCCAGTTTCGAATCGTCACCTCACCTGTATAAAGAGCGGTCGAATGTTTAAAACGATTGTTTTATTCGCATGCGCAATCTATTCAATGTCTAAACGACACGTGGCGCCGTTACCTCGTTTGACTCATCGAGATAAAAGATGAACCACCAAAGACAAATGACACAGTGGAGTTGCTGTCGTGTATGTGGGCAATGATAATTTCAGTGTGTTTATTGAAATGCTTGTAAAGCGCAAAGTTGGATTCCAACGGATTAATTAATTTTAACTTAAGGAGCATCTTGTGGAAATATGTACATTCACATAAATTGGTTTGGATTTAACATTATAGGAAATAAATAAAAATATTACTTCAACTACTTACAAATAATCTTGTATCGCGAAACTGCAACAGATAAACAGTAGCTTTATATATGCAAATAGTAATTTCAGTCATGTCGTTTTATATATTACATTCACTGACATTGCTTCTGGAAAAGGCTATTTTAACAAATAAACAATATCCTAGATGATGAGGTAACTGACCGTTACCTGTTATTCTAGATAACATAACAACAGTAGACTTAAATAACACAGACTATAATGTATACTTGCCATAATTAAATGAAAGGATTTGCTAGAAGTACCTACATAATATTAGCTTTACTTATTTTATGAAACGGAATCGTAACAGGTTTATTTGAGGGGTAGTCCTAGTGAGCATTACTGAATCATTGGCAGAAAGGCAATATGGTCCGAAAGAACACTTGTATAAACAACTCTATAACAGCGAGTTACGGTCCAAAATCATTTGCGCCATGTATCTCCTGATATTATGACATAGTTTCATATAATTTATTTTTCCCTAAGGAAAGAGAATGTGGTAAACAAGGATTTCTGCGAACTATTTTTGTTGAAAAAGAAATATGATAAGCCGTCAATAGTATTGATCATACTTCTACAAATCTGTGCGTATACATTCAGTGAGATTCATATTATCTTTGTAATATTTTAAGGTCTAGAGACTGTGAGCGTGTTTATGGTAAATCTTGAAATAATATCCTCAGTTCTTAATTTATTTCATTGCGAAATGTTTTCGTTTCGTTTAAGTTGTAGAAAGCATTTTTCTCTGCTCATGTAAAAGGCTTTTTATGAGAAGGATCTCGAATTCCTCGAAAAGCAATTTGTGTACAATTCCTTGTAACTTGTAAAATATTTTTTTTCTTTTACGCTCTCGGAATTACTTTTGTTACGCTAGGTAAAGCTCTGTGAAATTATCATTGAAAGAAATTGTTGAAAAGTGACGTCTATTGGTTGAGCTCCCGTCAATTTACATCACCCAAAGTCAGCAGATCGACGTAGGCTGCGTCAGCGCCGGATGTTCTAATTACTTTTATTGCTTACACCACCCTGCACTTCAAGTTACTGATGACTGACTCCCAGCGAATGTGCACTTGCGGGTGCTTATCGAAATATGTCGTGTCAAATTACCTTTTACATCCTGCTCAGTGTTTACATTCAATTTGGGAAACAACTGTCATGTTCATTGATTAAAAAAAAATATTATCAAAATTCAGTAGTGACAAGACATGCTATTGCCATATAAAATCCAAGGTGTAAATATGTTTGACAGATCATAAAAAAAAATTCAGTCGAATTGAGAACCTCCTCCTTTTTTTTGAAGTCGGTTAAAAAGTATGTCAATGAGGGTTTTTAAAAATACAAAATCCGCCAAGTGGCACGAGGGAGTCTTGTGGTCTTATCACTGTCACTATTGGCTCATTATTGACAGAATGTCAGTTTGTTCTAACAACTAACCAATGAGGAGGGTGACAATCGCACGTCACAGTTACGCCATCTTTTGGATGTTTTCATTCAAAAAACCCTCATTGATAAGTGATTTCAAAAATTTCTACCTATGTAGGTAATGTTACGTATACATAGACAACTAAATAAACTTCACGCCACTTCCCTAGCGAGGTAGGCAGAGCGACGAACGTATACATAAATATGTATTACAATATCTATATTTATGTAACGTTTGTGTTCCATTGTTTAGTTTATCACGCGTCAAGATACACGGGACAGGCTGATACAAACCTGGCGCAATTAATCACTATTTGGTTAGTTAACAGGGGTGGGCACGCATATCCGCAAATGTTGAACTATTGGCGAGTTAGTAATTACTCGCCAACAACAACATACGTTCAGTGTTCACCGTTACCGCCCACTCGTCACCTTATGGGTATCTAGGGTATCATCTGAACTAGAACGGTTTCGGATTTCTGTACAGTTAGGTCTCCATACAATAACACCTACGTAGCGGCATCGCATTACCGACTGGTTATCTAAAATGTTTTATGGTTCGATTCGCGGTCGTGTAGAGGCAGAAGTCGGGCGAGTAATGGTCGAGCTAACCGTTCATCTGAGATAGACATAACACTGTTGTCGCCGAGTCAACGCAGTAAGTCAGGCGTAGCTCACTGCGTCCAATCTGTGATTTAACTCAAAATTGCTACGTAACAAAATAGAATTCGGCGAATAATATATTTATTTGACTGGCCCGTTGGTCGAGTGGTCAGAGACCCTGGCCACGAAACCAAGGGTCGCGGGTTCGAATCCCGCTAGGGGCAAATATTTCGTGTAATGAACATGGATATTTGTACTCGAATCATGGATGTTTATAAACGTATTTAAGTAATTCTATCCGTTCACCTAGTCTAGTATCCATAGCACAAGCTTATAAGCTTAGTTTGGGACTAGGGAATTGGTGTGTCAATCTGAAGAAGAAGAAGAAGAATTTATTTATTAATCTTATGAAAACAAATAATTTGGATAGTCGCATTTAAAGATTCGTGAATACTAAGCACAACGCTTTTTTGAATTATTCCCGTCTTCCGCAAGACGTCACACAACATCAACACATTTCTTTGGCTCATCTCGCATTCATATAAGGAGGAAACAAACACAAGTTATGTTGTACTTATCCAATGCACAGATCGCACGAAAACACCCGTCGCATATCCCACGTTTTTTATATGCGGAAAGATCTTACTCCGATAAGCTGTAATAGGTTTATTCTGAGCAAACTAGGAAAATGTGGTAGATGGCGAAAATTCTCATCAGGGAAGTGAAGTCCCTCGTACGGCACTGGTGAAATCTTTATTAAAGATAACGCCTCGGTATGAGACTAGGCGATCGTTCCGTAAAAACTGTTTCTCGGCACGATTGGTTAAAAATAAATGAACACGAATACAGTTCACAGGTCGTGGTCATTGTCCCCATATACCAGGTGTGGCGGTGAATAGAGCTCGGAGCACCCGGTGCCTATAACTAGCGTAATTGTTTTTCTAACAGGCGTCGATTCTTTGAAGAGCTTTTTGCTTTTTGTTTAGCGACCGTACAAACAAGTCTTTGACCGGCAAGTTCCTGTTCTAAAAAATTGACGCTAACTTGAGCCGAGTTCATTACACTCATTTAGGGGAATTGTTACTGCTTTTAATAAGTGAGACGTGACTCGATAGAGATGTCTTTGTGGGTACATGTTGTAATTTGCAAACTGGCCCTGAATATATTTTTATATGACTTTCGTGTGTGGAATGGATTCATATTGCGCTGTAAATTTTTATATCATAAAGATTAAGCACGTACCATATTTGAAACAAAATAATTTATTTAACTCCAATTACGTACCCGTGTATCGTACAGGAAAAAATATCAAGCTTTTAATACATCTTATTAACGATACGATTGAATAGGGTTTTTTATAGCTTTTTGGTCAGTTACCAAAGTATCCAGATCTCTTTGAATCGGTGATTTAATTATTTTTACGATAGCAATCTTGTGATACCCAGGCCCGGTATTTGGGCCCAAATATCAATCCAAAATGTTTTTATTTATGTAGGCCTCAAAAAAACACTTAAAGTTCTGATGATCGAACTTTAAGTGTTTTTTGAGGAATTTAACAAAAATCTGTAATTTATAACAGCTTCCGTCCGCCATCTAAACCAGAGAGTGGTTTATCTGGTTCATGAAACAGTTGCTTGATTTCAATTTAATATCCAATACACTACCCTCTATCCTGATTGATTTGATTAGAGATGACGTATGAAATTTTACCCCTTTTCGGTTTTACTTTTAAAGCAGTGTCGAAAAAGTGCAATTTGTATTAATTACTCGCAATTACAACAATCGCTCGATATAGGTGAAGCGTATCGGTAACAATTGATTCGATCCAATTCATGCAGTGACCGAGCAGTGCTCGTACCGCTGTACCACACACCACATATTGCCGTGGCCACAGTAGATATGATGAAAGTAAAGAAAAAACCTTTCTATTATTGCTTAGATTTTCTAATCTATACTAACTTAATTATAAGTAATCGAAATAACATCTTGATTTTATCCGGTAAGTACAGGACATGCCTACTATTGCCTACTGTTTTGAATTAAGTGATGCTGAAGTTATTTAATCAAAAATAAGTATAGAAAAAAACAACTATAGAAAATATGTATCTACATATTTTCTAGATTACAGAGCAGACCATATTTATTTATTAATGATCTCGAATGATGAGTGTCTAGCTATGAAAACCGTAAATCATAAAAAACTTCTGTTCACCACAAGTATGCATTATTTTATCCCATATATTGTAACCGCAAAAACGTTCGCGTTTTTATAGCTAAAATGACACGAGACAGTTCGAGACGTTCAGAGTCGAGATATCTCGCCGTTACTCGTTCCACTATGCTGCATGCCACTCGAGTTGCATCGCGCTAGCAACACGCATACAAAAGGCAATTAATTGTGAAACATATTATTTTGTGGGTTATTTGATTGCTGTTGCAATTACCAGCCCTACAATCCAAACAGTTTTTTGGCGTGGCAATAAATTTATCTTACTGAGGTAGCTACAATTTATGCATGTTAATACATTCAATAATATGTCGACTCGATGTAATGAGCCATGTTACTGACTTGACAATTTGAAGACCCGTGTTTGTCTTTGTGGGTATTTCATAATCGCATAGTATCTTATAAATGTGCATCACTTATCGCATTTAAGCACTAGGTAATCTGGTGATCCATACTTAAAATTTAAGATGCGGAATAATTCGTACAGTTATTTTTCATTTGGGTTACTTGGTGTGTTTTAAATTAAAGACTTAAAGCTATTTAAGCGTCTGCCGTTTATTTAAAATACTTCATACGCGAATAATTTTATTATTAAATTTTATTATAATTTAAAAAATCATTTAACATTAATTTTGGTCACACAATCTCTAGGACCTGAAAGAAACGTTACTTGATTTTAACCGATTCATCGTCATCTATGGCGAAAGCCTAATTATTAAATGAATCTCAATATAGTATTAAGGAAAATCCATTAAAATGTAGACGAATTTTAATGAATGTGTCATTAAAATGCGGAGAATCTCTGCATTCCAATCATAAAAATATTCATTTGTAAAAATGATTCACGGGGTTAAAAATATTTAGAGAATGCATTTACTGCAGGTTTGCAGCGCAGGTGCGATGTAAAACTGCACACGCGTCCTCTATGTGCGCTTATTCTATTCATCCACGGTTTTTGAGCTAAATCTTTTCTGTTGAAAAATACGATTTGTGGCTCGGAAAAAAAAACTAAAATAAACTCTGCCCTCTTTTTACAGAACGCTCTGAAAAATTTAAGCTCTTAAAAGCTGCGCGAGTTACCACAAATAGCGTTTACCTGCTTCGCTTGGCTTAATAGGGGTAGCATTCAAGTGCTTTTATTTTTTAAATTACAGTTCCTTTGTTCAGTGTCGTTATAAAGTAAGACTATTATTATTGTGGTGCCATTTTCGTTTACTAAGACATCATCAATCATCGATTAAACTCCTAACTAGGTGGCAATTTGCATGCAAAGTTTATCAGTTCACAAAAAAAATATGAATCGTGGTGTGTGGTGCACTGGTATCGCCATGACCCCGCGACCATTTATGTCATCTACCTACAGAACAGACGTCACGGTTGACCCTATGTTTAAACACAGAACGCCGCTTATACCTAGTGGAACACCCACTTTGCTTGACTTTGACAAATTTTGTTTAGTCATTATAATAATTAGACATTTTTTGTCTTTTCCTGTTTTAATGTACATATAAGGATTTTTCCGTAGTCACCAGTGTTTTTAACCATGCATTTGCTTCCCATATTTTTTATTGAAGATCGTGCAAAAGCATTCATCAACAAAAGACTAAAGAAACTACAAGTTAGGAGAATCCAGAGTAGGCTTCGAGTCGGTTTTTTGCCATGGCAGACCGCAAGGTACCAAGCACATCAATCGTACTGGCCTTCAATCGACTGATCCAGGTCTTCTTGATCTGTATTAAAAGTGTCATCTTTGGTTCCAGGGCGATACGCTCGAGTGCCCGCTATGCCTGTCGTCGGTGCCGTCCAGCACGGTGGTGCGGCTGGCGGGCTGCCTGCACCGATGCTGCGAGCCGTGCCTGCGGCAGTACCTCGCCATCGAGATCTACGAGGCGCGCGTGCCGGTCAACTGCCCCGTGTGCCACGAGAGCATGCACCCTTCAGGTGGGTGACGTCATCACCATTGTACCTACAGCGATGATACGCTTGGAAAGTGGCGCGTCATCAACAGCGTGCCTAATTATGCAATTATGTCGCAATAATTTGAGATCGACAGAAATTACATGATGATTGAATCGAGCAATGCGATAATGCAGTAGCGGAATTAGGATTCATTTTATGATTTTAGTTTAAAGATTTTTGTCTGTCTCCGGCTAAGCCTAAAGGGTGATACAGACAAGATTTAGACTGTCTCAGAATAGGAATGTAGAACGAAACATCTTTTTGGTGTGTCTAAAACGCCCAATGCGTTTTATTTTTAGTAAATGTTTGTATTGGAATGGAAGCCGCACCCCTATTCTATTTGTTTAAAAGCGGATACAGTATGGTGACTGACCGTCGCATTGAAGCGCATCACTATTGATAAGCAAGTGTCAGCCAACCATTAAACCGGTTTTTATATGTATACGTTACGAAAATATGATTTTCGTCATAGCCGAAAGCTTTTAATTGCTTTAATTTTTTTATTATAATTTGATTCTAAAGTTATGGCTGCCGAAGTTTACACGATGTACGCTCTAGGGAGTTGTAGCCAAAAATCGTTAACTAGTCAAGTAGTCAACGATAATTCACAACACGCCATTACAATACCTTATTACTATTTACCTTGTTTAAAAGGTCCCTAAACAATTGGTCTATCTAAATGTCAACGGTTCTTATCACAATATTTAATGTTATTTCCTTTATGTAAAACTGTATTAACATCGTGCGCATACAACATTTACCTGGTAAGTTTCAGTTGCCAATATTAGTTACTATGTACGATTGTATCGCCTTTGTCGACTTGGCAGCCTCGGAGGTGCCCGCCCACTGCTACATTATCGCTGTTAATGCGTGTATTAAATATTTGTTACACTCTATTTTCCGAGAATGCGGTTGAGAGAATAATGGACACGTCAAATCTTTGGTATGTTGAGAAATCTCACGCCCTATAAATGACATAATGCTTGAAACTTTTTTACTTGGACATAGAATATCTAGTATATTACTATAATACTTACTAATATTATAAAGCTGAAGTATTTGTTTGTTTGAACGCGCTAATCTCAGGAACTACTGGTCCGATTTAAATTTTTTTTTAGTGCTAAATAGCAAATTTATCGAGGAAGGCTATATAACATTAAGCATAAACGCGGGTGAAACCGCGGACACAGCTAGTTTTAAATAGACTTGGAGAGATCGTTTAATTAGAAACCGATGGATGGAATGATGGGTTGTGTTTGAAAGACATCTGTATAGGCGAATGAAACATTTTTATGATGATGAATACACATACAAAAATGCTTCTTTATCTTCATGTATAGACAGTATATCTGTAATAATATAATAGTATTGTATGATTAATGTGAAAACAATCCATCAGAGCGCTCTGTGAATCACACACGTGATATTTATGAGTCACGGATACAAATAAATATTGTTTTTTCTTCCTATTAAGTACACCAATTGGCAATAACTTTTCTTTGAATTTATATCCGACATAATAGTAAATACGTTTCAAATGCCCCATTGATGTTGGCCATTCACCACGCTACGCGGATTCCGAAGTTGTGTAAATTTAACTGTATGGCGATGTGACTGATACGGGCACAAGTCACGCCGGACATAATCGATTGAATTGTTGCCCGTTAAGTATGAAATTAAAGTAGCAACATGTGTATTACGTGTCGTGTTGAAGGCGTTTCGTTACGCCCTCCGCGTCATATTCGTAATAACGCATGATATTATTATTTAACATCTTACGTAGGTATAATGAAGTCACACTGGGTCGAACTCCTCGGGGTATCCCCGAATCGCCGTTCATACAGTGAACCTCATGAATAGATAAAGATGAAACGGGGCTTATATATAAATATATATAATAGATTGCCAAATTATAGCTCACCCGCTCGATCGTATTTATCTGATGGCGAGAAACACAGTATGTTTGCCCGGTCTTTAGTATTGATTCGGAATTCTCGCATTTATTATAATATTAATAGGATGATTACGTTGCTGGACAGACTGGACGAGCAAAGCCAAAGACCAAGCCCAATGGCTTAAATAAAGAATGTAGGCTGATGATAATGAAGAACGTTACACGGAAGTATATTCCATGTGCTGTACATCAAATCTATGGGAGAAAGATAAATTTACTGATTTCTGAAATATAAGCAATGAAATTGATACAGTTGGGTTCTTAAATTACAATAGACTTCTTTATCGGATGAGGTTGAATACTTATAAGTGCATTCGACCGTACGAATTCGACCCTGTTGCGATAGTCGTATCTAAGTAGACTCACGTCATATGCAGAAACAGTTTATCAAGAACATAACTTAGTATGAAAGTAGATATTTAACCACACGCGTCAAACGCGACGAAATCTATTTCGTTGGAACATGTGGGCTACAATTTCACAAACAATTATCTGCAATGCTGAATTAACTGGAGTGTGGAGTCTCTAGTAAATGAACTAAAAAAACAATGAAATTTATTATCTGCGTTTTGTAATGGAAGCGATTACGAAACGGTTTGTTTTCGATTAATGTGTTCGATTTTTGTAAGGCCATTATTCCTTAAGCTAAAGTTTCAGTATTTTGCAGAAATTTCGTTGATAAATGATGGATTGTCGCGTCGTTTCATACATAATATTTGCAGTGTTATATAAATATAGGACATTCAGCATTATTTCACTGACCTTTCATATGTGACACGTGACAGCTAAAACGTAACATAATTAATAATAAATAATAATAATAAAATTTATTTTCCAAAAGTTACAAAGGCATATTATTACATTAGCTGATCCCCACACTAGACGAAGCCTGTCCTGTGGGGGAAAATGAGTTACGAAATGAGTTAGCCGTTTTTCAATTTGTGCGCGTAAAATCGGCGCGTTTTTGTTTACAAATTCGTACCTACATAACATTTCACGAATCTTTAAAGGTTCGTCACATATCCGTAGCAAATAAATTTTCAACGGACGTCAATTTGCCGATATTAGTATTTGTTTTCATTTTCCTATTGTCTCATCTGTCGTTTTATTATTGTTGAAGCATGCCCAATCTATGCTAAAACGGCCATACGTTTCCATTCATCGCTAATGGGCTAGAACAAACGAGGAATTGTCACGTAGACCCATTATTTAGGTATTATAGCAACAACTGGATTTGCGCGGGGAATGTTGACTTGATCAAAAATCGAAATACCGAATCTATTTTCGGATTCAATATCGACTAATTGGGCGCTGTTTGCTGCATTAGGAAGGCGCTTGCTTATTTGCGGTGGTGCAATCATACAACACTATAAAACGGAAATTTTATTAGTCACGCTTCGCTAAATGTGTTAGTAATTATACATGCATAATATATAGTAGTATAAAATAATAATTTAACATGTTGCTTTATTTCATTCGCAAAAATCCCCTCGCAGGCCAATTTTGGGAAATAAATCCCTGATTAGGTGTTTAAGTATTCAGGAAAACGTGCCCGTTTTGACATAGTATGTTACTCATCACCGGATGCCTTAACCCATAGGTTCCCAACGGGGGTGGTACCGCCCCCTAGTGGGCGCTGGAGATTTTCGAGGGGGCGAAAGCGGGCCTAAAAGGGAAATGGGGGGTGATGACAGTTAAGGGGACGGTCGCAGCGTACTCCCTAATGCGAAATTTAACATAATAAAATATTTGCCTCTGTTTTTAGGAAGAATTATCGTATCTAGCCGTCTAAGTTGTTTATCCCTCAGCGACGATTACGACTTGCATGAGTACAGAGAGATAATTATTTTAATTTGTAATTATTAATAGATAATAATATAAAGTCAATTACATTACACAATATACCAATTTCATACAAATTGGTATATTGTGTAATGGCGGGCGTTGGATGTTCCATGACTTTTATAGGGGTCGGTAATCTAAAAAAGGTTAGGAACCTATGTCTTAACCTGATAAAAAATTAAATTGTAAATTGACATTTACATTTACAATAAATTAATAGTTTGTTAATTGGCTATGCATCTGCTATGGATAGGTATTAGGCAGCGAATAGACTTATAATAGTAATACAATATATAATAAATACATCCATAACTCGAGCATAAATTACCGTTTACGTACATATATGAGGACGTCTGCAATCCCCGAAGGGGTACGCAGAGACCAAGGAAACTTAAACCAACCCTGTAAAATCATAATTAAAGATTTTAAACTCAAAACACCAAAACTAAAAGGCACCTGGTCTTTTGTAAAGGACGACACATTTTTTTATTTTGCTGCTATAATAGTCGTCTATTCATATATTAATATGAATAGACGACTATTACGTCGACGCTTAAGAACCAAGACCATCTATCTACACTTTGGCGCTTTTTACTTTTTAATGCAGTTATTTTTATGATTAATTTACGCATCGTTTCCTTTGATCAGTAACCTCAAATTCGCATTCAATAAGAAGTTATGAAAAAATACCAATACCACCTAAGTTACGTGACGTAATAAATTTAAGGAAATGAAACGTTTTTTTCGTCTCCTGTGAAGTCGACTTTTTGTAGATAGATGGTCTTGGTTCTTAAGCGTCGACGTACGACGACATACAATGTTAGGAAGGCATAAGCCGTCTTGATCGGTTTTCATTTTAGTCGCGTGCGACAGACGCCGGCTAGACGGGTCGATGCGCGCCCAGACGGAAACTTCTTGAAGCTGTCCAATTACTCTCGGAATTTAAAATTTTAAAGTACCTCTTCGTAAGGCTATCATGACCGACAGTTCGATAGCATTGGGTTCATTAATATTGTGAACTTTTTTTTATCGTTATAATGCCAGTTTTTATATTTTGCGATGGATAAACGTACGTACGTCTTAATGTAAGATTAATTCGTTTTGCAGCACATTAGTCTCCTTTATTTAGATAGATAGATAGATGATAGATAGATAGATGTTTATTCTTTAAAACAACAAACACACATATTTGACATTACATTCACATTACACACAAAAATTATAAACAAAAACAAAAACCAAATAATAAAAAAAAAAAAATAAGCAAACAAATTAATAATACAATAAAAAAAAAAATGCATGTCTGCTGCAGAAAGAATTAGGTCATGGCTCAGTGTAGGCATCCGCCAAAGGCGAAAACAGTGGTTTTCAGCCGTCACCCAGAGGCTGCGCGGGTACACAAATAAAAAATTAAAATAAATGAAAGGAATCATAATATAGGCTGGTTAGTGTAAGAGTGGTTAAACTAAATAAATTAATAATAATACTATATAGTGAGAGTAAAAATAGTAAACAAATAAATAATTATACATACGAAAAACATAGGAAGACAAGAAGATTTTTTTTATAGTTTATTTATTTAATTTTTATTTGGGTTAGATTAAGCCTAGTGTGTAGTTCGGGTGTATTCTTCTAAGGCTACGGGGTCAGACGTGAAAATAAACTAAGACCAAGATTCATTTTGCGACTTCCAGCAGTTGACATTTTGTCACATTTCTGTATATATACGAATAAATCGGATATACTTAACTAATTTATTGATTATAAGTAGGATTGAACGGATCGTTTTTTATTTTCTTTTATATGCTCCATTAATGCAAATAGGAGTGCGATTTTAATCTTAAAATTTCACACAATAATAGTCAGGTGTCGCCGCAGAAAAGAGTCCCACAGTCGGCTTATTATAAAGGCCACGGCCAAGTTGATTTTAGCGTCGGGCACCAATCGATATGTTTATTTTCAGACGTACATCGAATCGTGGACAATCCGACGCTGTATGAGAAGTATGAGGAGTTCTCGGTGCGGCGCGCGCTCGCCGCCGACCCCGACACGAGGTGGTGTCCCGCGCCGGACTGCAGGTATGTTATACTATACTGTCTTATATTTTTATATACCTAGTTAGCAGTAACGGATTAACAGTCTTGGTTGCCTTTAGGACTCAAGCCGTGTAGTAAGTACTGGACGTGTACTTGAAGTTATTTCTTGTTATCATCAGTGTTTTTATCACGATTGATCGCCTCGAATATCCCGTCTGGCGGCCAGATTGACATTGATGCGCTCTTAAGATCTTATGTATCAATTGAAATTCACGCAATAAAATATATTGCATACAAATACTAATAGATATAGATAATGGTACACGTTAGAACATAGACAAATATTAAACACACTAGCTGTGCCAGCGGTGTCACCCGCGTTTATGATTAATATCATAAAGACTCTTTCCATCATACATGATTTCTATGTAACTTTAACCATTAAGGCTGCACACGCGACGGAAGCTTAAAAAATGGAGTAACTTCTCCCGTTTTCCCAACATTTTCCTTAACTACTCTGCTCCTATTGATTGTAGCGTGATGAAAAGTATACTATAACCTGCCCAGGAGTATGAAGAATAATTGTACCAAGTTTCGTTAAAATCCGTCGAGTAGTTTTTGTTTCTATAAGGAACATACAGACAGACAGACAGACAAAAATTTTACTGATTGCATTTTTGGCATCAGTATCGATCACTAATCACCCCCTGATAGTTATTTTGAAAATATATTTAATGTACAGAATTGACCTCTCTACAGATTTATTATAAGTATAGCTTACTTCGGGCCAATACGATGCTGTTAAAATTTTCGGGAAAATTCGTTGCCAATTTATCTTTGTTTGAACAAACAAAATACTCAAAATTAGGTACAATTCTTATCACTTGCCATTTAACTCTACTTGCCATTACAATATAAACCACCTTATTTGGGTTGCATGCAACAGTGTATTTAAAAATGCATCGTTATCACTAATGGTACGAAAGGTGTAGTAGTTTTACTTGTTTTTCAGAAACATTTGCACGTTTTAATCGCTGAATTGAATAAACAAGTTTCAAAAGATGACTTGGGACTTTAGAGGCCGATAGAATATGGTGTTTTCGTGAAAGTTGGAGAGCTAATACCGCGGGATACGGAAAGCACAACATAATCTCAGTAATAGATAATTTGTACGCATATTATCGCAGCCTTATACACACGTGCCACTTTTGTGTCTGTCTCAATATTGTGTTATTTAAATATTCTGACTGACTGAATAACAGTTTCAACCTATGTAGGTATGCCCCATTATTATGGTTCAATCTTTACCTCGAACTCAAGGAACGCTTTCGATTTCTCATCCAGAGACATAGTTGTTTATGAAATAGGTATGACTCTCGGATCCGGGTATTTAAGGTATTTATTTTGATTAGGTCTATACCTAATCAAATCAAATCAAAGATTATACTTGAAATACCCGGTTTTGAAACTAGCTTGCATAGGCAAGCTAGTATCAAAACTGTTATTTTAAAGCGGATGTATATACTTGTTTAAACTAATTTCACAAAGTAAGTGTGGATATACTTTGGGAATGCTCTAGCAAATTCTCTGGCGGCTATTAGTATTTAATATTTATATACTTATTTTTTTAAGTTATTATCTATTTATACTAGTGTTATAAAGCTGAAGAGTTTGTTTGTTTGCTTGAACGCGCTAATCTCAGAAACTACTGGTCCCATAGCCCATTTATCGAGGAATCAATTCAATTCAATAGGATATATATATAACATTAACCATAAACGCGGATGAAACCGTGGGCACAGATAATAGAATAGAATAGAATATATAATATAATAACAATATAATAGGGTCTATAAGTATCATTGTAGGTTATTTTTTAAATGGTACCGAGTTCGCTAAAGAACCTGGATTTTACCCCGTTGAGAAGTACACGTGAGCAGTGCAGTGTTAAAACACGTCCCGCATGTGGCGCCTGTATTTAACATCGTCGCTCGAGAAGCCCACACGAGGTGTGAAGTGTTGTCAGCATGTCCTGGTGTTGTCAGGTTCGCGGTGGTGGCGACGGGGTGCGCGTCGTGCCCCAAGCTGACGTGCCTGGCGCCGGGCTGCGGCGCGTCCTTCTGCTACCACTGCAAGGCGGCGTGGCACCCCACGCAGACGTGCGACGCCGCGCGCCGCAGCCGCCAGCCGCCGCCGCGCCAGCCGCAGCCCGACCACGCCGACCTCGACCACGGTGCGTGACTCTCCTTACATTACCCCTCGGTGGGAGTGAGACGCCCCTGCAATGCCCCTCGGTGGGACGCCCTTGCATTGTCCCTCGATGAGGCGCCCTTGCATTGCAAATACCTACAGTAATTTGGTACAAGCCTTACATCAGAGGACTGTTATTGTTTTAATTGGGAACTTTCCTAAGTAGAAAAAGGAAATTATATTGAGTTCGTCAGTTAGGTTATCAAAAAATATTGAATACTTATTTTTTGCATTATCTAATACTCGAAAATTAACGAAGATACTGCATATCAAAGCTCTGGAGAGGGGCGATTTAACGTCTATGGCATTAAAGTTTTGAATGCTTAGTGACGTCACGCGGAATTTTAAAAGGCTTGAATACAATATTTTTATGGAGATTAAATACTTAAAAATATAGTAGCCAATTTGATTGTTCCGATCACAAGAAAGTGCCTCTGGGCCTATAGTATTCGCCATATGCTGGGCGACGTCGTTTCACAAAGATCTTTAGTAGCAACAGACGACCATCGCATCGCACTAGACTAGAGCCATAAGCGAACACAATGCCGTTTGTCGTGATACCACATGTAATATCAGCTTAAAAAATATTTTCAACATGTGTGAAATCCGATGTAAATTCTGATAGAATATTAACAACGATGTCAATACATGCCAGACAATTACCAAATGTCTACGAAAACTATTTAATATATTCAAATGTTTCGTAACATTCGTAAGTCGTCACAAAATAAATTAAAATTCTAGTCGTGTTATTACCATCAGAACTACGAGGCGCATAGTCGCTCAATATCAAGTGAAGCTAATAAAAGCATGTTACGAACATTCGAACGATCATGTAAAGTAGCATTAATTTGCATTGTATTTGTATAAATAATATGTCTATTTTAAAACAATGTGCTAGAAGCGCCGACGTTAATGGCTTACATAAGTAGGTACATTGTGTTTGTATTTGACGAATCTTCTGTATTTACATGTGATGGACGCGTTAACGCAAAATTTACAAAACTATATAACTATTTATTTATTACGCGAATGTTAGTTTTTATGCAACGTGTTTAATATGAAGCAGTTTCATGAACACGCGACTTGTAAACGGTCATCTTGCAGAAATTACTTAGACTTATAAATAAGTATACAAAAGGACAATCAGAAAAACACTCGTAAGAGACGGATAAAATGCTCGATCGACGATTCAATCAAGTCTTTTCGAAATTACTAGACCTCTCAACTTCATTAGTTATATTGCGTTTTAATTTTAAAACGTCCTAGGATTTTGTATTGCAGTTTTCTCTCTGTACCGTGTAAGCCAGTGGTTCCGAACTTTACTCTCTACCCATGAGGTATTCAGATGAAAATCTTTTGATAACGCAACTAGATTATATTTACAGAAAAATCATACACACATCACTAACTCACTTTCGCGTAACTGCCCAAAAATCATTGTTTTACCCCTATAGGAGAATTACCCCCAGGTTCGTCACTACTGCTCAAGGGTGTTACCAGATCAATCGATCGATCGTCGATCGATAGCATCGACCGATGTTGATCGAAGTTGTTCGATTGGTGTAGTAATTGATCGACGGATACCGTTCCATAAAACATCGACTAACCAATCGATCGATGGCATCGATCGAAGTTGATCTAATAACCTTATCGTCCTTCGTCTCTATTTTATCAGTTTCTTTCGATGTATATTCAGAATAAGACGTGTTATTATCCATTCTATCATCTATCGATTGACGGTCGATCGATTGATCCGGTAACACCTTTATGCAATAAAAACAAGTCAATACTTAAAATATTGCGGTGCAGGTGAGGTAAAGCCATGCCCGCGATGCTCGGTGCTGATCGTGAAAGTGGAGGACGGCTCGTGCAACCACATGGTGTGCTGCGTGTGCGGCGCCGAGTTCTGCTGGCTCTGCATGAAGGAGGTCTCCGACTTGCACTACCTTAGGTGCGTATGCGTTGATGTTTGTGTGTAGGTACAACCCGTCGAAAATATCTGCGAACCTGGCTTAATAACGTCATGGGTCGGCGCTTACGTTGGCAACGGTACTGGATCGGCGAAAACGGGGCAAAGTGTGGGGAAGCGCATTCCAGAGAGTTTCGTAGATATTTCCGACGGATATTCCGATTTGTTAATTAAAGAAGTTTTTATAGGAATATGGGAGACGTGGTTAGCGAATTTATGAGCGAGAAAAATTCCGTTGGGTTTTTAAATTTTATTTTTATTTATTAGGACAACCAACAAGATATAAACTTTGGTGCTCCATCCTTTGAACAGTAGGTCCAACTACGTGATGTAACTTTAAAAAGTGGGATTGTGAACGGTAGTTTGTTTTATTTCAGTCCGAGCGGCTGCACTTTCTGGGGTAAGAAGCCGTGGTCTCGCAAGAAAAAGCTGCTGTGGCAGCTGGGCACGCTGGCGGGCGCGCCGCTCGGCATCGCCGTCGTGGCGGGCGTGGCGCTGCCGGCGCTGCTCGTGGGGCTGCCGCTGTGGGCCGGGCGCCGCGCGCACCGCCGCCTGCGCCGCGCCGCGCCCGCTCGCCGTCGCGCCGCCGTCGCCGCCGCCGTCGCCGCCGCGGTCAGTGACCTCTCGCACACATTACAGGCGCCGCTGGTGGCGCTGCCGCTGTGGGCCGGGCGCCTACAGGGTACATTCTTACCCTCTTCGACACACACACAAACTTTTGTTATAACGCGTGTAAAAAATACCTTAACGAAGCCGTGAACTACATATTCTCCTGGTCATTACGAACATCATTAGTTCTAGAAAAATACCTCGGAAATGTATAGTTTCTGAGATATTGACCTTCAAAGATAAAAAAAAAATTCTACGTTTTTTACATAAAAAAAATTAAAACGTTATTACTAACATTTCTTCCAAAGAAACCATATCTTAATTTTGAATATTTTCTAGCAAATAAGGCCTTACAAATCACGGCCTGCAATGTACATCGCACGCGCACACACAGTCACTATCCCCTGTAGCGGCTGCGCGGATACTACACAGCGTACGCACACGCGCGCGCGCCTCAGCTGTTCTGTGTACCACTCGCGTATCCGAGGGCAACGACTCGCGGGCGCGGTCGGGCCATCCCAGCTGATCGCTCAAAGCGTAGTTTTCATCAACTTTATTAGTTATCTAGGTACATTGCTTAGATACCTGTAATTAACATGTAAATAGTAACTAAATACACCAATCACCTTTTTCTTTCGACCCTGGGAATGCATTATGTACCCATAACCTCAGTTGGGGAACTTAGGTCATGTTAAGGACACCAGGTCCTGACATAATACCGCATTTATTATTTATACGATGTCAGAAAAGATAATTGTACATGTGTTTGTAGAATGATGGATCTTACACTCCTATAGGAAAACTAATAGGAATAAAATTTATAAGGAATTTAATTTGGATTTTTTCAAATTCGCTTATTTATTATTCAAAAGATGAAATTACGTAGTAATTAATACAAGGTTGGTAGTAAATACAGTTATTCTTTCCAATTTACTCGAACCCAGTCTAATTTTTAGTCAGGATTTCAAATAAATTGAACTTTTTTTTTCATACAATTAGAGCATTCCCCAGCGCCTGAAAGAATACTCTGGCAATTTCCTCTTACTGCTTTAAGAACGAACTTATTGACGATAAATAAACGTAAATTCATTTTGGATACAACTCGGACTAGTAAAAAAAGAAGGACTCCGCGCCACTAACTAGTTATTGAAGCTCCTCAGGTGCTCCACCTTGACTCGTAACTTACGTCACACATTGATACAATAAGTGCTCCAACTGACAGATATCCGATATCTGGTATCCATAAGTATCTCACTCACACATGTATAAACTTGGCTTCACGCTGTAGTATGACAGCGTGGAGTCCGTCGTTTTTACTAGTCCGTGGGATACAAGCATAAAATTATGACAATTTTATTTTACGTACTGGGCTCCTCTAACCCAAGTGTGAATTGAGAAGTATTGAAGTCTGCTAGGCAAACAACAACACTAATCATCAGGTGAAAACTAAGGCAACCTGTAACCCAAAACGTCTAGACTCAAGTAAATTTATAATAATTGTTAAATGAATGTCAGCGGGAATTACAAAAAATTACGCCTGGCCTTAGAAACATTTCAACAACGCGTTATTATTATTGCAGGCTTAATAGCTCGTTTGATTTGATTCTTGTTTATCAGAATTATTATTTTGAAGAAACTTATTAAATTAGTAACAACTAAAACTGCACTACGTTTTTTTTTACAATTGGTGTAAGTAAGGCAAATCTGATTTTGTAAATAATTGCAAACAAAACAGATGTAGCTTAATCGTCAATAATACGACAACACTAGGCGAGGCGGCAATAACGGGATCGCGTGCGCTGATTGGTCAGCCGCGTTTGTTTACTTTAAAGGAGCGACGGTTTTTTCTTATTATTGACGTATTTCAGTTCGGTTTTATACGACTTCGGATGCGTATTGATTTCGGATAATTTTGTGATTTTGTATTGTTATGTAGTTTTCTTAAGTGTTTTCGTGTCGAGTTGAGTGATATTAGTTGTGTTGTGCTGTGATAAGTGTCCAAGATGCCTTTTTATGCAAAAAGCGCCCGCGAGTACGTCAACATGGTGTACTGTTACGGCGTGGCCCATGGAAATGCTTCCCTGGCACTGCGGCTGTATGGGATAGAATATCCTAATGCACATCAGCCTCGTGATCCTCGAGTGATCACTCGGGCAATGCAGTGGTTGTTAGAACCAGCCTATAGCGCCCGTTTTATAGGGCCGTGAGTTTTCGACCGCCCCTGTGAGTCAGCTGATGAAATGCGTCAAAAGATCATCCACGTTTTTGACGAACTCAAAAGAAAAGCAGTTCAAGAAGGACTCCTGGACCGGGCGCTTCGCAACACGCTGTACAGGGCGCGTGTTTGTTTACCCGTAGCGGGTCGCCAGTTCGAGCCACATCTTATCCGCTTGGAGAGACCTACACTGGATGACAACGATGAGCACTAGGTAAGTACTTACATTGACTTCGTACATGCAAAAAAGTGTTTTTACGTGTGAAATAATTAGTATAATATCAGTCATGTTTCCATCGCACACACGCGCTCGCGTCGCGTAGGTACCTAGCGAGAGAGCGGGGATGCCTATCCTCCCGCGCACGCGCCCGCGCTTGCGCGACGTACATTGCGTGGTCTAGAAAACTGCCGTTTTTTTATGCATAAAATTAAAAGTCGTTTCCCTGCAATAATATTTGAGTATAATACTCAGTTATAAGAGTGGAATACGTGGTTCAAGGCTTCGTTAAGGC